>CADDIJ020001599.1:0-121183 GCA_902809745.2 Tetradesmus lagerheimii | reverse complement strand
GGCTTCACTCCTGTGTTCACGGGCGGATCCCACAGGATGATCACCGGCCATTGAGAAGCTTGCTCCACCCACCTGTCCCCGGATGGGATAGAGAACAAGCCCTCCGTTCCCGCAGGGTACTCGTGAATTACCCTCATCCCTGCGTCAGCTTCCACCACGGCTTCCTGTCCCACTTGGGCAGGATAAACACGCCGCATGTCGTCTCCGGTGCGGTCTTCTTACAATCCAGGTAGTGCCTCAGATATTGGCTAGCATGCCGGAAAGGCACATTCAGCCATACTGACTCGCCGCTGACATTAGCCTTGCGGAAGTCAGTGAAGCCCTTGTAGAACTTGTCAGCCTGGGCAGTCTCCTCACGTGCACAGGCGTCCACTGAGAATGGCCCGTAAGCATCGGCATACTTGACCTTCTCCAGGCGGTTGAACAGCCAGTAGGTACAGTCCCGCAGTCGTCCACAACGACGGGTACCCGCTTTTCCCTGGGCTGCACTGGATGCTCCAGGCTCACTAGGCCTTTGTGGGCCTTCTACCTGGCGTGAGTCTCTCACAGGCGCACGGGGCTGAGCCTGCTCAATGCGCACAGTACGACCCACACTACTGCACGCGCCCTTCAGTTTGACCGTGCAGAGGTGTCCCCATCACGCTGCTTGTACGCTTGCAGCTTCTTGCAGTCCCGCCGCTTGTGCCCTGGCTTGCCACAGTAGAAGCACTTGAGCGGCTGGTTCCTGGGTTTCTGCGGCTCCATTGCTCCGAGCTCCATGGGTGCCGGTCCGCCCCTTGCAACCGCTCCACGGTTGTTGCTGCTCATGTTGACGAAGCGGTTGTTGCCGTTTCGACCACGCTCCCACACCATCGAGTCTGCCTTAATGCCAAGCTCCACGGCGTCATGCAGCGTGGTTGGCTGCTGCAGCTTGACGTGAATGCGCACCTCCGGCTTCAGACCGCGGATGAAGCGATGAATGCGGTCGTTCTCGTCCATGTGCGGCAGCTCCAGCATGTAGGTGTTGAACTCCTCGGCATAGGCGAACACGCTACGCGTTTGGGTGAGCCGGTCAAGCCTCTCCCGCGCGTCCACCTCTGGGTCAACAGGGGTGAAACGGGCGATAAAGGCCTTCTTGAACTCATCCCAAGAAGCGTAGGGCTGAGCCTTGCCCACCACCACAGCCTGCTCATGCTGGCGGTACCAGTTGAGGGCTGAGTCCTTGAGGTAGGCCGCTGCCACCGTCACAATGGAAGAGCTGCTGAGGTTGGCGCCCTCGGCCGCAAGGTACGTCTCCATCTTGTGGCACCAATTGACAGGGGTAGGCTGCCTGCCATTGGACTCTGGTGGCTTGGGGAGCTTCAGCTTGCTTGTAGGCACAGCACTGGTCTGCTGCTGCGGCATCTGCTGAAGCGCGTGCTGAAGCTGAGCCACCTGCTGCTGTAAGGCCAACATCTCCGGCGACACTCCAGATCCCTCCATGGCTGCTTAGCAAGCGGACTCACAATCAGAGACGCCCTTGGCCTTGGCCTCCTTAGTGATGTGCTCCTCTATTGCCGTGTGAAGAAGATTCCGGAGCTTCTCCTGGTGTGCGCGGAGCTCTGCCGCCTGGGCTGCCAGAATGCGCGCACAAACGTCTTTTAAAAGGGATTAGCTTGCGCACCTCCTTCTTGAAGCACTGGGGCTTCACGGGCGTGGCTGAGGTTTGGTGAGGATGTTGAGAATCTTCCGGATGCGCGGAGAGTAGGTTGAAGACTTAGGAATTTTCTTGGCTGAATGCTTCTTGATGTTAGTGAAAGGCTTAAGGCAATGATAGTCGGTCTTGGCAGGAAGGTTCCGGATAGGAGTAGAAGTGACGAACTCCACGCCGTTGAGCTCAAAGGTTGTCCGGAACTTGGCGACGCTTGGGTGCGAGGGAGGCTCCAGAAACTTCACCTTGGGTACAGGCTTCTCCGGATTATACTTGCCTGGCATATGCCGGAAGCTTGTAGAATCTCCAGGACTCCTCGGTGTTCGTAAACAATCTCAGCTACCACTTGTCACGCCTTGTCGGCGGGTCCTTTGGCAACTAAGGTCTTCTATAGCGATTCGACGTAGGCCGTAGTTGTATAGAAGGCTCAGTTAGTTACCAAGGGAAGGCTTCACACAATAGACGAGGCTACGAGGACTTGAAAGGTCTGATGGAAAGACTTCTTAAGTGAATACTTCTTCTTCTTGAGTGAGGAGAGGCCCCCTCTATTTATAGCCTTGGCGAAAACCTACAACGCCTCCTCAACTGCCTACAATTGGAACATTCTGGACCAAGGAAGCTTCTAGACAATCCTAGAACATACTACTTCCGGAAACATCTACATCCTTCCGGAGACTTCTAGAACTTCGGGAACATCTGGAACCTTCTGGAAACATCCAGAACCTTCTAGAGCCTTCCAGAAACTTCCGGTTCCTTCAACCTTACATATGCTGCTTTTGCTTCTTTGGTGATTGACCGCCACGCATCAAGTACTGTTTTGCGGTCAGTGTCCGATAGCTCAGGCACTTGGCGGTGAATCAGTGTACACAACATTGAGGTCACTTTTTCGCGTTTGTTATGGTCTGGGAACATTCTGGTCATCAGTGATGGAGCATTGACCTGCAACGGTCTGAGGAGGATCTCTCCAAGGCTGGCTGCTTGATCTCTGTTGGACAGGTTTGCAAGCCCGGCTGCCAGCCCGTTGAGTGACGATAGATAGGTATTGATTGCGCTTTCAGAATGAGTCTCCGAGAGTGCCTGTATCTGGGTTTTCAGTTTGTTTATGCACTGCTGGTCGGTCAACTGGCGATAGCGAGCGGCCACTTGTAGTGCTGTCAGTGCTTTGGGAGCAGCTTGTTGTTGGGCTAAGTTTGCCATACGGTATATGGGTTTCTTGGCCTTAAGTCAGGTTACAATTGATGTACATCAACCGCATTGCATGGTTGACTGTACAAATTTCCAAGCATCAGCCACATGCTGATGGTGTGTCACGCACCACCACACACTGTTTTTTCAGCTTTGATATTGTTGTGTTAAGGGCGTCAGCCAAAGGCTTGGCTTTTGTGTTATTGTCATTGAGATAATGTGTGATAAATGCCTGTGTTGCAAGCTTAATAGTTGCATTTTTGTTACCAGTGATGTCTTTGGGAGCAATTGAGCACCAGTTGGCAAAGGATCTAGGGGCGTATGGTTGTGGCTCGTCCATTGCATGTCTTGTATACCCAAACAGAAATTGGCGTGGCTCGTGTTGTAAAGATGATTTTATCAACTCTGTCAGAAGATGTGGGAGTTTGACCCGTGTGTGTGGGCCGACATTGTTGTGATAGACAATACACGGTTTCAAACACCGTTGGTTGGTGGATGCATTTTCCGGAAGGATTATATATGCACTGTAGTCGTCCAGCTCCGGTTCTGTGGGTTCGGCACAGAAAATCCTGCAATTGTGCAAATTTTTAAATCGAGGTGCAGTCGCTGTAAGAAAGGCTAACAATAACTTTTCTTGTGTTGGGTTCGTAATTGAATCACGTTGTAAGAAACATGTTGTCAGCAGTACGGTAACAGACACTACGATAACAAAATGTAAGACCAAAACCCTGAAGTAAATGGAGGGTTTGTTACCGTTGTTACCGTGTGTTACCGTGACCCAACCGCCACGGTAACAAGCAACTTTCAGACTTGTTGGGTCATCAGCAGGGGGCTGTAAACATGAATGTTACTGTGTCACTGTTGACCATTGTATGTCACCTGTCTCAGACATGACCCTCATGCCAGTGAAATGTGACATGTCTTGTAAGAAACATGTTGTCAGCAGTACGGTAACAGACACTACGGTAACAAAATGTAAGACCAAAACCCTGAAGTAAATGGAGGGTTTGTTACCGTTGTTACCGTGTGTTACCGTGACCCAACCGCCACGGTAACAAGCAAGTTTCAGACTTGTTGGATCATCAGTAGGGGGCTGTAAACATGAATGTTACTGTGTCACTGTTGACCATTGTATGTCACCTGTCTCAGACATGACCCTCATGCCAGTGAAATGTGACATGTCTTGTAAGAAACATGTTGTCAGCAGTACGGTAACAGACACTACGGTAACAAAATGTAAGACCAAAACCCTGAAGTAAATGGAGGGTTTGTTACCGTTGTTACCGTGTGTTACCGTGACCCAACTGCCACGGTAACAAGCAAGTTTCAGACTTGTTGGGTCATCAGCAGGGGGCTGTAAACATGAATGTTACTGTGTCACTGTTGACCATTGTATGTCACCTGTCTCAGACATGACCCTTATGCCAGTGAAATGTGACATGTCTTGTAAGAAACATGTTGTCAGCAGTACGGTAACAGACACTACGGTAACAAAATGTAAGACCAAAACCCTGAAGTAAATGGAGGGTTTGTTACCGTTGTTACCGTGTGTTACCGTGACCCAACTGCCACGGTAACAAGCAAGTTTCAGACTTGTTGGGTCATCAGCAGGGGGCTGTAAACATGAATGTTACTGTGTCACTGTTGACCATTGTATGTCACCTGTCTCAGACATGACCCTTCATGCCAGTGAAATGTGACATGTCTTGTAAGAAACATGTTGTCAGCAGTACGGTAACAGACACTACGGTAACAAAATGTAAGACCAAAACCCTGAAGTAAATGGAGGGTTTGTTACCGTTGTTACCGTGTGTTACCGTGACCCAACCGCCACGGTAACAAGCAACTTTCAGACTTGTTGGGTCATCAGCAGGGGGCTGTAAACATGAATGTTACTGTGTCACTGTTGACCATTGTATGTCACCTGTCTCAGACATGACCCTCATGCCAGTGAAATGTGACATGTCTTGTAAGAAACATGTTGTCAGCAGTACGGTAACAGACACTACGGTAACAAAATGTAAGACCAAAACCCTGAAGTAAATGGAGGGTTTGTTACCGTTGTTACCGTGTGTTACCGTGACCCAACCGCCACGGTAACAAGCAACTTTCAGACTTGTTGGGTCATCAGCAGGGGGCTGTAAACATGAATGTTACTGTGTCACTGTTGACCATTGTATGTCACCTGTCTCAGACATGACCCTCATGCCAGTGAAATGTGACATGTCTTGTAAGAAACATGTTGTCAGCAGTACGGTAACAGACACTACGGTAACAAAATGTAAGACCAAAACCCTGAAGTAAATGGAGGGTTTGTTACCGTTGTTACCGTGTGTTACCGTGACCCAACCGCCACGGTAACAAGCAACTTTCAGACTTGTTGGGTCATCAGCAGGGGGCTGTAAACATGAATGTTACTGTGTCACTGTTGACCATTGTATGTCACCTGTCTCAGACATGACCCTTATGCCAGTGAAATGTGACATGTCTTGTAAGAAACATGTTGTCAGCAGTACGGTAACAGACACTACGGTAACAAAATGTAAGACCAAAACCCTGAAGTAAATGGAGGGTTTGTTACCGTTGTTACCGTGTGTTACCGTGACCCAACTGCCACGGTAACAAGCAAGTTTCAGACTTGTTGGGTCATCAGCAGGGGGCTGTAAACATGAATGTTACTGTGTCACTGTTGACCATTGTATGTCACCTGTCTCAGACATGACCCTCATGCCAGTGAAATGTGACATGTCTTGTAAGAAACATGTTGTCAGCAGTACGGTAACAGACACTACGGTAACAAAATGTAAGACCAAAACCCTGAAGTAAATGGAGGGTTTGTTACCGTTGTTACCGTGTGTTACCGTGACCCAACTGCCACGGTAACAAGCAAGTTTCAGACTTGTTGGGTCATCAGCAGGGGGCTGTAAACATGAATGTTACTGTGTCACTGTTGACCATTGTATGTCACCTGTCTCAGACATGACCCTCATGCCAGTGAAATGTGACATGTCTTGTAAGAAACATGTTGTCAGCAGTACGGTAACAGACACTACGGTAACAAAATGTAAGACCAAAACCCTGAAGTAAATGGAGGGTTTGTTACCGTTGTTACCGTGTGTTACCGTGACCCAACCGCCACGGTAACAAGCAACTTTCAGACTTGTTGGGTCATCAGCAGGGGGCTGTAAACATGAATGTTACTGTGGGCACCCAATGTACCTGTACCTGCAAGCTGTGGCATATGAGTGTCCCATTTTTTGTGCCATAGCCTCACGTTGAGCATCACTCAGCTGCGCCCAGTACTTGGTGAAATGGAGGTGTGTAATGAAACTGTGCCGCACACCACCGAGTGTCAAAGGCTTTCCGAAAAGTCGCTTGAATGTCTTGCTGGCCATCTGGCCAAAGCCGTCATCAGTATAGGGTGTGTTGCGTGGCACATTCTTGTTCGGCTGCATAGTGAACAAATAATCCCGCGGGTCCTTCTCAAGACTGGCCAACAGTGCTTGAATGAATAGTGCATGCAACTCAATGCGCTGAGGGCCATATTTGCGAGATGTCTTTATATACCTGACATAGACACAATAAATGCCCGCTTAACTCCTCTGCTCACCTAGAGCTGTTGCGATGTTCTGTTGTGACAGGCCAGGAAACAGTGCGGCATAGCGGACAGCAGCACTACATTTGACTGTGAACTTGCGGCCCCAGGTGTGTGTTGCAGGGCTGTGCAGCAGAAGGTTGACTCCAGGGTGGATGCTGATGGTAAAGCACGACTTGGACCAGTTGCCAGTGAGTGGTGTTGAAGGCTGCAGATATTCAGCAGCCACGCGCACTGACACAGACTGCTCAGAACCTGCCCGCAGCAGTAAGCCCTGCTCTGACATTAGTTGCAGCACACTGCTGTGGGTAAAGGTCTTTCCAGCAACCAGAGCCCTGCCAGCCTGCAGCAGCTCAGCCTTGCCGCCCCAGTTGTTTTGGAACAGTACCAGCAGGCCTGCTGCACGGCGCAGCAGCGGACTGGTTGGGACCTGTGCCAGCTCAGTGGCCACCTCTGCACCAGCCGCTGCTAGCTGCAAAGATGTGCCTGCGCTGCTGGGTGCTGCTGAGTGGATGGCAGCAGCTGCTGAGGTTGGTGGTGGTGTTGTGCTGTGGTAATCTGCCAGTGCAGTAATGGGGAGTGATGAACTAACAGTTCTGGCGGCTGCTGCTGTTGGCTGGGTGTCAGAAGGTCCAGCTAGGTCACCAGATGCCTCTGCTTCTGCTTCTACTGATGCCTGTCCACCAAACAGAGCAGCTGGCATATCACTTGCATCAAGCTGTAGCTGCTGAGCGTGCTGTGCTGCTGCCTGAGCGGAGGCTGCAGCTGCTATCGCAGCTCTGCTAGCCGCTGCATCATCCCCACGTGCCGTGGCTGCTGCTACTGCGGCAGCACTGTGCAGCGCAGAGAGTACTGCTGCTGTTGCTGAGCCCACACAGGCATTTGTGCGTGCCTGTGGGAATGCTAGGGAAAGCTTGATGTTGTCCACATCAGCACACAAGAGGTCTATCTGCGAGGACAGAAAAAAGGGCAAAGCAGCAACAGTGAACAACTTTCGCCACATGCTTGACCAAAGTCCCACGACCTCCAGCTGTTTCAATATCTACAGGCAGCAGAACAGACCGCTCCCACAATGGGCTTGCATGCAGAACAACTCCTTGTACATACAGGGACCTAGTACACACTAGCATCAGTGCCATTCTGCACCCTGTCTGGTTCTGGGCCGTCAGCCAAATCAATCATCCATTAAGGCTGAAGGCTGGGGATGTGTTGCTGCCAGCCCAGAAACCTACCGTGTTCTGTAGTAGCACGAGCCTCGCTGGTGGCTGGGGCTGAGGGCCATACAGGGCCTCGACCGCTGAGCTAATAGTCTGCAGCTGCTTGGTCCGGTAAGCCAGTGCCTCAGTAGGTGTCATGCACAGCCAAGTCAGGTCAGGCCCGGCCTCAAATGCTGGCAGCACGTAATGGTGCAGCAGCGGCACAGTGACACGGCGCAGCATGCCAGCCAGGGACCCCTCCTGTGGTCATCAGCAAGCAGCAAGGCAGTTGCAGAAGAAGCTCAGCAAGGAGACTATGGTGACACTCCTAATCAGTTGAGATTGTGCAGCGCACAGCTCCACCAGTCAGTTCAGCCTGCTATCTGCAAAAGTGGCCAGACTAAGTCACACCAGACAATCAGCTCAGCCGGAAAACAACCACACACAGCTGCTCATTTACCTGCTTTACCACGCTGGTCAAATGCTCCCAAATCACAGGAGTTGTGGGGTTTGCAGCAAACTGCTGGCCCATCTCCACAGCCTTCTTGAGGGCAGCCTGCTGGGCCTCTGTCAGCTGGCTGCAGATATCCTTGTTTGCTGTTGCAGGCGACCTGTGCAAGAGCAGGCAGGCAGCAGCAACACAACATTATCTGATGGCATGAACCAACAAACAGCATTGCACCATGCAACACAGAATCGCCCAGCAACTGCAGCATTCCATGCCCACGCACTTTTTCTATACAGCAAACAGTCTCACATACCCAACATCAACCCCCCAACAGACACTTACCAGCCGAGCATGCTCCTCACAAATGTCACAGTGGCCATTGCCCTGCCCGCACCATCCCTGAGATAGGGCAGACGGTTTCCATATGCTGCTATGTAGGCCGCAACATATGTGGCAAAGCTGTTGGTCAGTTCACTGCGCCCCACCCGCTGAAGATACCAAACCCAGAAATCAGCAGGCAGGATGTCAGTGCCCAGCAGCTCCAGCATCAGTTTGGCTTCACCCGACAGGGTGTATCGTTTGCTGTACTCTGACGGGTTGTGGTACTTGCTCATGAATGCAGCATCAGGTGCTGTTGCTGTACCTGCGCAAGCAGAAGCACATAGCATCAGGTGCTGTTGCTGTACCTGCGCAGGCAGAAGCACATTTCTTGTGGCAGCACGCATGCAGTATCTACAGCAACCTGGCCAATTACCACCTGACACCTCCATCATGGAGCATTGAAAGCACTACAAAGCATTCACATGCTCTCAGCAACCGTGTGCTTTCTTGCTGGCACTCAACTGGGGCCTGCACCAGTTTTAGGATAGGATAGGAAGTGTGGGGATACCTTCACCGCAGTCAGCGTTTGGTTGTATGGTCACACCGCTTGACACCTCTCCCACATTCACAGCTGCCATCTGGTTGATTGAACATGCTAATGGCATCAAGCATTGCCAAATAAGGTGAGAACCGTACCTGCTGCGCGCACATCCGTCCAGCAGTTGCCCAGGAATCCAGCCGAAGAGATTGCTGCATTGATGATGCGGGCCATGTCGCTGGCTGAGATGGGCTGGCTGTCTGGATCATCTAGCGCTGGCAGGTGCTTCAGGTCCCCATATGGGAAGAAGTAGCCGCAGGCGTTGTTAAGAGTCTGACGCGCTGGCTCACCCTTTTTGTGCTGTGTGATGGGCTTAGCTGGGCTTGTGGGATGCATGTAGGTCAGCACAACCATGGCCAGGGTTATGATGGCAGCAAGACAGATGCCTGACATGCTGCTTGGCCAGATGGGCATGTAGTCTGGTGAGCCGTAATCGTACTTGCCCTAGGCAGCAGCGAAACAGCAGGAGCGGGGGCAGCAGTGGCACAAAGTAAAGTAAACTTAGTAGTATGATGCATAGGGGCAGATGACAGCATTGAGACACGCATGCAAGTGTGATGCTGCAAATGAAAGGATTGCAAGATCATCCATAACATTTCTTGTTGCAACAATGGCGCATTTAGTTGCATCAAACCCACTAGCACCCACCCACAAACCCACTAGCACTAGCCACCAAGGCTGCTGTTCTCACACATGCTTACCTTGCAATGCCAGTTGATCATGTACCAGCCTGTGCCCTGCGCTGCTTGGAATGCGCGCAGGACGTCTGCGCCAGCAAGTCCCAGCACCCATACTGGCGGCTTGCACTCTGATGACACACCCTCCACGCCGCTGTCAGTTTTTCGGCACCGGAACATCTCGGCCTGCCTGCCTCCAGTGGCCTCATGCCAAGCACAGGACAGCATGCCTAAAGCACACTGTACGGCTGTTATGCACACTGAACTGTTGGCGTAGCGGCCACCAGAGCACAGTGAGCTTGGATGGAACCAGTTGGGCACACCAGCAGCTTTGTTGGCCAGCATCTGCTTGCTGCAGTGCCAGAACATGTGCACGCAGCAGTGTTTTATTGAGTGTTCAACATGTATGCAAATCAGCACAGCCAAACCCCACACACTCTATGCTGAACATACTATGCTGCTGGGTGGCTGTAGCCAGACTCAGATCACCTCTGATACTTGAGCATATGTACACATGCGTGCTGGCCCCTGGCTACTACCACCTTGGCTTGCAGCTGGTTCGATACAACTTGCAGGTTTAAGCATAAGGCAGTGAAAGCGCTGATTGCAGGCCACTACCACACACACTGCCTGCAGTGCTGACCTACTCTGCGCTCACTCACTCAATCTCCACTAAGGATGTAAGCAGCTTAGCCTGCCAGTACACCAGCATGAGCATGTTTGTAGTGAAGCGGGTTGGCATGGCGCGGTTGGAGGGCTTGGCAGCTGCGTGAGCCAACTTGGCTTCTTTGGTGCTTGGTTTGCCCCCCTGTACAAAAGCAAAAACAAGGAGCAGCACAATGAATTATCATTGAACCTTCCTGTAAAAAGATACTGCATTTGTCATCCCATGCCTACTGCTTGGTAGCGTGCAATGTAGGCCTAGAAGCCATATCTCTGAAGCACCAATAGCTGTGGGTGCTGAATGTACTGCACCCACCCTGTCAGTTGCTCACCTTGGCATCCCACCAGGCTTGCAGCAGCCTTACAATGCTGCGTGCCTCTCCTGGGAAAATGAGATCCACATTGACATCAAGCAGGCTACCGTCGGCTGCACGGTATTGGAAGGTGCGCTTCATGCTAACTGCCAGGTCCAGGCTCTCGAAGCAAAGCCTGCGCCCTATGAGGAGAGCAACCCTGAACTCCTGCACGAGCTGTCAGCAGCATGCAGCACCAGCGGGCAAGACAGCGCACATAGTGTGTAGAATTGTGTTGTTGGCCTACTCAGCTGGCTAAACAGCTACAGCATTCAATCAGTTCATCGGTTCACCACGCCATCTGCTGATTGAACATGCTATTGGATGAGGTGGCAGTGAACAGGGTGCCCAGCAGCTGGCTGGAAGCAACAGTAAGCCGTAGTAAGCCATACCTGGCTACACTCTCACATGGTTGAAATGGCTGCTGCAATCAGTGGTGTCTACTTGCAGGGTCTGCAGTCACCCTGGGGATGCTCGTAGACACTAGGTGCCCTTGCATCAACAAAACATAGCCTGTCTCCTCTCACCTGGTATTGCAGCGTGGATTCCTGCAAATCCCTGCTGACCCCAGCTGCAAATGAAGTGACAAAGCATCTCTCCCAGTCTGCTGCTTCTCCCTCCCAAAGCAGCTCCCAGAGGTCTAGCTGTGCACTGTCTGCGCGTCGCTGCAGGCGTTTGAATGCATCAAGCCCAGCTGGATCAAGGACAGGTACTGTGGATGCCTGGTCAGTGCTGCTTAGGTGCGCAATCTGCTTGCCAAGTAACGAGGCGATTTGTGGTACTGCCAAGGTGACGCGGGAAGTAGCAGCAGCAACATCCAGGCGGCTGCTGGCATTTGCTGTTAGGCCTGACCAGACTGCAGAAAGCAGACAGCATGAGTTGCAACATTACTTGTTTAGGATAAATGAAGACACTGTGGGGTGCATGCGTTCAAACATGAAGGAGCGGTTCCAGAGCACTGCAATGCACTGTGCAAGATGTGGTTGCTGCTTGTGCATGGGAATCCCTGCAGCCATTTGTAGACATGTGCCTTTAAGGACATACTGCACATACCTAGAACGCCTGGGTTTGCCTCCTGCCTACGTAGAAGCACCTGCTTGGGCTGAGCCATGCTGTAAATGCTGCAATGTGCATTCAAGGGCACTGTGACGCCTGGCAACCTCAATACAGCGTTGGATCTAGCTGCAACGCTAGCTGCATTCACCAAAGAACTAGAAATGCCACGCAGGGCGCAATGCACGAGGCAAAGTTCTGATACTGCAGGTGTGGCCCGAACGCAATCAGGAGAGCCAGCTGACGGTTGCAAATGGCCTCGATCACTTATAAGGATATTACTTGATTGTAATATCACTCTGAAGCAGGCATCAAGGCATGCTTGATCTTCGGCTTTGCGGGTGTTTGCAGCAGTTCCCGAACGTTTAATCGCCTTTATAGTACACGAAACGGCTTCCAATCCATTACAATTTTGGTGTTCCGTTGCAAGACACGTGCTCTGGAACGCCTTAATCCCTAACGCCTCAACACTGTAAACCCCCTTACATTTAAAGCAGTAACACACCAGAACACCACCAGCAGGAGCCGGGACACCTGCTGACGCTATGGCGTCGCAATCTGTGTTAGTAATAATTGCTACTGGGCATGAAGCAGGCGCCGCCTGTGACTGGCACCGTGACGTAACTTCCCAATTCAGCTTGCAAGTTGTAAAACCGGTCATAATCTGGAGGTAACCACGCGAGAAAACATAGCGGACAGCACCCTGCTAGGGGCTGGTGGGAGCCCATCAGCATGTCATCCCAAGCACGCTATTCAATTACATATCAATATATTTGGAACATAATGGAGGTTACATTCAAGCACTTCTGTGGCAGAATTAAGCAGAGTAACACCCCTGGGGGGGCAGTGCATTGCAGTGTAGTAAGCTTACTACACTTAAGGTGGTGGGTGGGTCAGGGAGTGAGAGCTCTCGAGACGCTCTCGAGAACAAAGGTTATTTCAGCAATGCATCTGCTTAAATGTGCATGATCTATCTTTGCTTTTGTAAAGGGTATGTCTCAGCTCAGCAGCACTGTTGTCCTGCAAAGGGTCAGTGAGATCAGCAGAGCCACACCCCTGCGGTGCAATCAAGTGGGTGTGTGGGTCATCAAGTGGGAGAACACACAGTGCGGCGTATGGCAGTGGGCGCCCTATAGCTTGCATGCCAGTTTTTGTGTAAAGGTAGAGAGTTTTTGTCATGGCATTAGCAATGTTGCATTGCTACAAATTGTTTTCACAGTGCAAGATAACAGCATTGCTGATTTTGCTGGTCTGTTACCTGTAGGCAGCATGCTGGCAAAGCAGCAATGCTCTCATCTTGCAAATGGTTCGTGGATTTCAGGCAATCGCAGGGCTAGGCAGGTTGATCCACAGCACTGAGAAAGGCATGCTGTCCACATGATCAAGCTGCTAGCAGTAGAAGAAGCGCTCCATGGGGCACGGGAACCCTGTGAGCCATCATGTCAAAAAGTTTGGCTAGGCTGGCCATTGACCCCCCATAGGTGTGAGAAGTAATGGGTTCTACAGTGACTGTACAGTTTTCGGAACTGTTGAAGTGCTGGCAGCTGCTGAAAGCAGTAACTTACTGCTGTGTACGTGTACGTGTACGGTACACGTGTGCAACCGTTGCACAGCAAGTTGCTGTCTGTCAAGATGGTGTGCTACTGATCTCAACAGCCGCTGCTGCTGTGACAACAGGCTGTCACAGACTGAGGCTGAGTGCAGGGCCTGCATGTAGCTGCCAGTTGCCTCAGCCTGGCTTTGGGCATTGCACTGCAAGGCACATGACATGCACGCTCAAGACGGCAGGCACAGCAAGATTTGTCGGACGCGAGCCCACTGCCACTCCTGCTGCTGAGTTTTTCTACTGTCTGCAATCCCTACAACTAGTGAACAGCTAGTTACCTGTTAGTGACGGGGAAATGCAGTGGTAGACCCACTTACTCTGCCTGAACACGCTATGGGCTCCCGCGTCCCCATGGAGACTTGTGGACTATGGATTGTAACGTAACAGTCTACCACAATGCCATTACAGATGACTGTATGGGAGGCAGGGCTGTTGATGCTGTGACTGTTGCTGCTGCTGCTGTGTGTCATACCAACTGCTACTGATATGGCCGCAGCATTGCAACAGCAGCAGCTGCTTGTGAGTCCAAGCACCGGTAGTAGTGCCGGGCAAACAGCTCACTGGCATGTTGGAGCAACTTCAGCCACCGACAAGCAGGAAAACACGAGGGCACAGGTATGCAAGGAGCCTCATGCCATCTGCTGTGGTTCAGCTACAGCAGCATTTAAATTGATGGTGATGATGATCAATTTTCCACTCAAAGCTGTCGATCAATGAAGATCAGGCAGTCCCATCAAAGCTCTCTCTTTCTGCGGCAGCCTTGCGATCAACTGCTCTCCATTAATGTTATGGTGTGTGCATACATGTTGTAAAAACAACCTGCTCTCTGAAACTGATGGTGATGAAGCCAAATCAATGAAGCTGAATCGATGTGACACCTTACAGCGTGTGCATGAGTACCATTGCGATCGCAACAGTGATCATGCTCATATTGCTTTCTGTCGCAGCCTGCTACGTGCCCTCATCCCTTTCTCAGACTCAACTTGTGTGTGTTCGCTGGCGTTACAAGCTCTCAGGTAAGGAGAAGAGCTGTAGCTCACATTGTCGGCGTGTGAGCAGTGATTGACTTGATACAGCGTCCACGCACGCACGGGGCAGGTTGACATTGCGTGCATGGAAGGTCGACCATGGCGTCATGGGCAGCCACAGGGGACGCAGCAGCGTGCATGCATATTGCCATGGCCTCAATTTAGCATGTGTGTAGTTTAAAGCAGTCATTGGCGTGCTGAGTCAATCATACATGATCATGTGCAGCCACCTTCCCTCATCTACAGGAACGCTGAACTGCAAGCAACACAATGGCATGATCTAACTGGACGAATCTGTTGATTGCTATTGCCTGATGATGCAGGATGGCTGTGACATTCTCTTCTACTTTGGCTTTGTGCTGGGCTGTCCTCTTGATGGCTTCCGTAGGGTCGGCCAAGGCCGATTGCTCTGGACAGCCAGAACACATGTCGGTGAGTAGCAGCAGCAGCAGCGCACATGCGAACGCTGCGGGCATATTGGCGACATGCCTTCGCATTTCATCTCCACGAACTGTCATGCATGCAGGCGAAAAGCAGGATACAATTGCTGTTTGGTTGCACCAGCATGCATTTCAAGCACCTGTGGCAGCAGCAAGTTCGGTTGAAGTTGTTGTACGCGCTTCACCTTGCTGTTCATGGCTACCAACCCGGTCACTTCAACAGGCATTGCCCTTTCTGTATACACAATCGTTTGCTGTGGCAGCAGCTGTATCCATGCACCAGTGATGGTCCTCCCTCTTAACATCTGGCCTGTGTTGCAGCTGCAACCGCAGTAACCGTTACTGTGGCACTGTTGTAATGCTCTGTGCTGTGCTGTTTTCCCCTTCCTCTGCAACTTGCAGCGCAATGCACAGTACTGGTGTGAAGAACGTGTTAGACAGTACCCCTACGTTGGAGAAGCGGACGACTGCCTCTGTTGGCAGTTATGTCAAGATGCTTGGGTGAGTGGATATTTGGATCGATATACATGAGAGCGGTGAAATGTGAGGGGGGATTCCTGATTTTTCAGGTTTAGAAGCAGTAGCGTGCTGTAAGATTCGGCTCCCTTGATCATGCCATACCATTTGTAACAATGTACTGTTGTTGTTAGAATGTACAGGGCTGGACTGCTGCCATCAGACAAGAATTGAGTACATACAATATCATTCACATTGATAAGCTGCTAGCTGGCAGATGCTGTAGGGGGGAGGGGGTGCTAGATGCAGAGCTGTGCCAGCAGTGCCCATGAAGTTAGCCACAGCAGCAGGTTGATCAGGTTGGATAGCGTAACATTGGATAGAGTAACAATGAGGGCAAACGCTGGATAGTGTGTTCCTGCTGACAGCTTATTGTTGTGTGCAGGAAGTTTGTGTTCACTCACCTTGGTGGTCTGACGCTGCCTGCCAGCAGCAGTTGTCTGCAGCAGTTGGTAGACCAACGATGAGTAAAAGCACATTGTTCATGCCTTTATGAATGGCTAGTCATTGCAATGAATGTTGAATCAACGTTGTAGTCAGTTCTGCAACTCACACATCGCCTGCCCTCCTTCCCACCATCGTGCTGACTGCAGTCGCAAGGGCAAGGCAGCAGCTGCAGCTATGAAGATGATGATGAAGGGTCCAGGTGGTACTCAATCACCTTCGACACGCAGGACGGAGACAACTACTACCAGGGGACTGTCTTCTGCGACCCCCCGGGAAAGGGGGGCGGCAGGCCAGGGGGTACCCCCAAGAGACGTAAATTGCCCCGTGGGGGCCGGGGCAATGGGGGAAAGGGGGGCAGCCAGAAAGGAGGCAGGAAGATGGCCGCATTCGCTGCTGGTGCTGCTGCTGCTGCCGCTGATCAAAACGTGTAAGGGCTGGGCTTGTTCGTGCTGCTGACAGCTTCAGCTGCTGATGGGTTCAATTTTTTTAAGTGCTTGTGGACAAACACCAACGATGTTGTTGGCAGCTGGCAGTACAAGCACTACTGTGGTGGCAAAGCCTTCTGCTTTGCTGGACACAGTACGGCTGTCAGAGCACTGCTGCTGCTCGACTAGTCTTTTGGTCTTATTGACAACAGTTAGAGCTATGGTTTGATGCTCAACATGGTTGGTTAGCTATGGTTTGGATATGGTGTTATTTGCTTAGCTTTGTTATGCTGTTCGGCCTCAGGTACGCATGTCCAGCTGTATTACTTCACTTTGCATCGCTTCATTACTTGATTCAACTTGGGTAAGCCTGTCCTGCTTGGCAACTGCTGGTCGATGGAAAAGTTGGTGTGTCGCACATCAGCAGTGTTGGAGGCTTGAAGATTTGCATTGCAGTTGTCCCTGCTGCATGGCACTGTTAGCAGAACAAAAATTATGGTGGGAGGCTGCTGCATGTTTCCGCTGTGAGAGATTTTCAGATGGCTATAATTCAACACAACTTGCGGCTTACGGCACCGCCTTTTATTACTCAAGGTTGACCAGGAGCAACTAGTAAACATATAGGTGCACAGTTTTCTGAGTGGCATGCATTGCATAGTTCATACGGCGCTGTGTGGAGTGGCTTCAATCCAGAGTCCCTGGCATCGTGTGTTGGCCTAGTGTGCCAGGCACGTGTTTCAGGCTGCAAGGACTGCAACTGAGAAATTGCAGGTTTGCTATATGTGTATGCGGCCTGTGCAAAAGTGATGGTGAACAGAAACATATTTGAACAGATGGTTCTGAGAACAGAACAAGGTGTCTCCTGTTGATCAGGGCTGTGTCTGCATTTCCAATGGTTGTTGTGAGCTCTGAGACGTGCCCTGGTGTGGCAGTGATTGTGGTGCCAGCTGCTATTGATTGTGAACATGTTGTTTTGCTATCAATAGGGGCTGTGTTGTGCATTGTTTTGCTGGTTGTCCTGAGCCATGCCTTGCTTGTGGCAGTACTGCCACTAGTGCTTGTCCATGAGGGGGCCAGCTGCTGCTGGTTTATGAACAGGCGGCTTTGCAGAACACGCCGTCTAATGAAAGGGGCTGCGTTTACATTTTACCTCGGTTTGAGTTCTGTCGAGGCGTGGCCTGCTGGTGGTGGTGATCATTCATGTGGGGGAACCAGCTGAGGCATTGACTGTGAAGTGACAAATATCACACAGCCCGAGGTGCCTGTAGAATGTTACAGTTACAATTACAGCAGTATGTGCCGTTCATGACATTCCCAGTGTGCAGCAATGCACATCTCACATATATGTATATTGCTACTTATGTATGCTGATGTATGCACATGTATGCACATAACACACATACATTTTTGGTTACTTGTGTTTTTGCTACATATTCGTTGAAATGCTAAATTTGGTGTTGTTGTGATGGTGTGTACAGTGCGTGCATGTGCAGGGTGGTGACCCGGTGTTCTTTGCATGTATATATGCATATGCAGGGTGTCCTTTGCCTGGACTGCTATCATCAGTGTGCAGCCCATTCCTTTGTTGGGGTCGTTCCCCTTCTAGCAGAGTTCTAACGTACTGGACAGCCGGGATGTTGTTATGTCCCGGACACTACGGTGGTATACATTGACTGTGGTACTGTGTTGGTGTGTTTGTACGTTACAGTTTTGCAGTGATGCAGGTGTGGCAGCTGTGCCTCAGCCTGCCCTGGGGGGGGGGCAGTAACAGCATGTTGCCTTCAATCCTTATCGGTCATTGTGAGCCTCATCGTCCAGGCTGGACGCTGTCGTAAGTTGTGCGGTAGTAAGTTGCAAAGTATGTTGGTATGCACGGAGTACAGCATGCAGTAGCCAACCCCGGAGGTGATGAGATGCAGCAGTGGAGTATGTGACTGTGAAGTGCAGTGGCTACTGTGTTGTGCCGTGACGGGCACCGCTGACATGTTGCGACAATATTTTGCTAATGATCAGGTCTGACCTGTGTTTTCACTGGCAGTGTTGTAAACCTGAAGTGGCCTCATGTATTGAAAGAATAATACTCTGTTCAATGATGCACAAGTGCCGACGGGAGCACAGTGATGCACACAAAGAAGCAGCACTCAATTCAAAGACATGTATCATGTTGATGGGGCCCATCATGGTAATGATTACAGTGGGTACCCAGCTGGATCAACAAGTTTGTGTGAAATTCTCCTGAAAGGACAAGGCTGCCCTTCTCAGAAGTCGGGCTGCTTTGCAAGCTGTTGAGCAGCTGCAGGCAGAAGCAGAGCAGTGTACAGGCAGAGAGCTTCTCTGAAAGAACATGCACCAAGCAATGACTTGCCAAGTCTTTCGGGGGGTTCAGTGCGTCACAGCCTAGCAGGCCTGACCACCTAGGTGGCCATCATCAGCCCTTGTCATAACGCATGCCAGCTGGGAGGACTGGCGGGCCCCTCCCAGCTCCAACGCCACGGTCTGTTATATCATTTCAATACTGGTTTTGTTTTTAGTCATTAGCTAGCTTGCTTGCATGCGTAGACTACCGTTCTACAACGATGATGATCACAGTTGCCATGATTTACAATGATTGTACATGATGCTATATAGGCCTACACAAAAGTGAGGTGCATCTGTGGATCACAGGTGCTCCTGGAGCTCCTGAGGATCAGTCGTCCGACACCGGGTGCGGCTGCTGGAAAGCCCTGCATTGCTGTTTAAACAGCCCAAGGGATTGCAGCAGCTGATATGCCAGTACTTGAAGTAAAGGATAGCCAAGAAAACTGGCATTTCTTTGAAGTTTCCAGTGAGCTAGATTCAACCGGTTGACTAACCGGGTGACTAAACAGCAAACATTTAAAGCAGTAACACACCAGAACACCACCAGCAGGAGCCGGGACACCTGCTGATGCTATGGCGTCGCAATCTGTGTTAGTAATAATTGCTACTGGGCATGAAGCAGGCGCACTGGCACCGTGACGTAACTTCCCAATTCAGCTTGCAAGTTGTACAACCGGTCATAATCTGGAGGTTACATTCAAGCACTCCTGTGGCAGAATTAAGCAGAGTAACACCCCTGGGGGGGCAGTGCATTGCAGTGTAGTAAGGTGGTGGGTGGGTCAGGGAGTGAGAGCTCTCGAGACGCTCTCGAGAACAAAGGTTATTTCAGCAATGCATCTGCTTAAATGTGCATGATCTATCTTTGCTTTTGTAAAGGGTATGTCTCAGCTCAGCAGCACTGGTGTCCTGCAAAGGGTCAGTGAGATCAGCAGAGCCACACCCCTGCGGTGCAATCAAGTGGGTGTGTGGGTCATCAAGTGGGAGAACACACAGTGCGGCGTATGGCAGTGGGCGCCCTATAGCTTGCATGCCAGTTTTTGTGTAAAGGTAGAGAGTTTTTGTCATGGCATTACCAATGTTGCATTGCTACAAATTGTTTTCACAGTGCAAGATAACAGCATTGCTGATTTTGCTGGTCTGTTACCTGTTGGCAGCATGCTGGCAAAGCAGCAATGCTCTCATCTTGCAAATGGTTCGTGGATTTCAGGCAGTCGCAGGGCTAGGCAGGTTGATCCACAGCACTGAGAAAGGCATGCTGTCCACATGATCAAGCTGCTAGCAGTAGAAGAAGCGCTCCATGGGGCACGGGAACCCTGTGAGCCATCATGTACTGTATGATAGTTTTACGTTGGCAACTCTTGACGAGGGTGCTGGTCATAAATGCATGACTAAATTTGTGGTTTATTTCAGGTGCCCTTTTCTTCCACATGCCATAATAGACGGACTCTTGATTGGACTTTCCTAGTTTGCGCAAGGTGTGGATGCGTTTTTTCAGGGATTCTGCTAGATTTGGCTCGGGGGAAAACACTATGGCTGCTTGTTGTGGATTGCCCCTTCCTGTGTCGGCTGCGGGGTCCGATGTGGATGGGCCTTGTGGGGGCTTTTGCAAAATTCCTGATGCTGTGTACAACCAATACATGTCACTCCTGTTGTTACTTGGGTCTGTGAACGTTTCTTTTTCTGCCTCCAGGTCTGAGGTTCGGTTGTTGGAGACTGCCACTGCTATTTGGTCTGCTGCTTCGTTTCCCACAATACCTATGTGGCTTTTTACCTTCCATATATGAACTGTGCATGCCGAGTCTTGTATGCTTTGTACAATCTGTTTGATCAGCAGGAGGTGCCTGTGCTCTGTTATGTCCTGCGGTCTGGCCATAGCTTTCTGAATCTGATACATTGATGCCAGGCTGTCGGTGGCAATATGCACTTCCGTGTCTGTGCCGGTTTCTGTCAGGGCCATATCTACGGCAACTTTGATAGCTGCCAGCTCTGCCCTGTTGATCGTATTCACACACTCTGGGTGTTCTGGGTCACTATTATACTTGCAGTGTACTGCTATTGTTCGTGCTGGCCTTCCCTTCTCAGGTTTGGCTGGGATATACACTCCTGCACCAATCCCTGGCTCAATCTTGCTGTCTTCTTGCAGTACACTGCCATCGGTGTATATAAAGTCCCTCCAATCATGTTTCAGGGCTGGAACATTTGGGTACTCTCGCTTAATCGCGATTCTGGCCGTCCTAACTGCTCTGGGCAGGGCTCCCACTGCTGCAGGGTTTTGTTTGACTAGGGTGGCCAGGTCTGCTGATCTAGCTGCCCTTTGAGAGTCCCGGGGACGATTTCTGAACTTGCTCGATGCTTTTAACACGAATTTGTTGTCGCTGGGTGCCTGTGTGGGGTCGTTTTCGATGGCTGGTGGTGCGCTCCACCGATCAGCGTTTTGGTCATGCAACTGCACGTTTGTACGTGCATTGTTGCTTTCTGTATCCACTGATAGGATCGTGTTGATTGCGTCCCTAAACTGCACCCTCCAGCTCCCCTCTGCTGAAGCTTTCCAGTACGGCAGGTGCTTTTTGTACCCCGCTGCATTACCGATCGCGATGACATGAGTGTTCCATTTCAGTTTGTTTGAGATTGATCCCGGTGCATTTGGTGGTGCCACGAGCTTGAGGCGACTGCTGGGGATGGTCATCAGGTTTTTGCAGTGTCCTGCTGGGGATGGATATAGCTCCATCCAGCGCATGTGGGCCGTAGATCTGCCGTCTTTGGAGTAGCTGGGGAGCAGGAGGACCGTCAAGGTGGGTTCCTGGGTTTGCATGGCTGAGTTGATGGCCCATACCACTGCCTGTTCAGCCTGCTGCTGTGAAAAATCAGGCGTTGCTGTGGAAGCCCCAGACCATTGTGCTTTGTATGCGTCCCAGTTTGCGCCAAAGATTTGATCACGTTCGTGCAGCGACCAGTATTCTGCTGTGCCTGGGCTAACATTGAGTGGGGAAGCGAACCGTTCTTTGGTGCTGCCTGTGCATTGCTGCAGCAGCAGGTGCAGTGCGGGAGGAGCGGCTCTTTGATGTGTGTGTTGTATAGTGTAGTCCACTTTGCCCTCTACCATAGTACCCTCTGTGTATCGTGTTACCAGCTTGTGCAGCTCCTCTGCAAAAGTTCCTGCATTGAGTTTCTTCATCACTGCGCTGTGATTTTCCTGCATGTATCTCTGGTGCAGTGCCGCCACTGTATCTTGTGGAAGTACACATGTGCATCGTCCATCTGGCTGATACAGGCATGCCATTGGAGTTTCTTGGGGCTCCGCATCCTTTCTATGCTGGAGGACCGGCCTGAGCGCTATTTCGAAGGTGCCCGATTCGGTGGGTGCAATATCAGTGTGTGGGTTTATTGGGCTGGGGTGGATGTGGAGTTGCCGCCTACACTGCTGGCCAACGGTGATGTCATACATCCTGTCTTGTGGCAGCGCTGCCGGGACAATGGGGGGGCGGGCAGGCGGCTGGTGGCCAGGGGGTGCTGCAGCAGGGGGTGTCCGCTGCTTCTGCTGCTGCTTCTGTTCCCTATATTGGAGGATGTTTCGTAGCTGGTGAATTGCAGTGGGTTGGCCGTATTTTTCTACCTTGGCAATCGGCTCTTCAGTTGCTTCCCATGTTGCTTTGACTAGTTTCAGGTCGGATGGCAGGGTGGCAGTGGTGTACTGCTGCGTCACGCATTCCAAGCATGAGTATGTTTCCGGTGTTTTGCCTTCACTGTTGTCCGCTGGCCTGCCTCTTGCTGAGGTTCTGGGCAGGCACTCGCCATGGTACATCCTTTCGCAGATTGAGCATTGCTTGACGTCAGTTGCACCACTGTCTTCCTTTTGTTTGCAGTGTTCACATGGCCTGTGGATTGCGCTGTCTCCTGTATCCTCAGCTGTGAGGGCTACAGGCGGGCTGTCCACCCGGTACCCTAGCTCTTGTGCAACCTTTATGAGCCATGCCGGCTGAATCACAGGGGCCCATTTGACAATGGCTTGCAGGTGCGCCAGCCCAACTTTGCGCCGTTTCTTCCCTTTGCCTGCGTGCTGGGTGGCCGTGGCCAGAGCCACTGTTTCCTCTATTTCATCCTCCTGGTGGGAATATAGGGTGTACAGTTTCTGCATTTTTGTGATGTAGTTTGCTTTGGTGATCCTACCCTCCTGCCTAGCTTGCGCCGTCTCCAGGTACTGTGCGTATCCTGTGGCCCTTGATAGCCCCACCTTGTACTGTGCCTCGTCTTTTGTTCTGACATTTGCTTCCTTCTTCTGCTTGTTGTTTGCCCGCAGGAGCTCCACATGGCTCAGCATGATGTCCCTGGCCTCTTGTGCTTTGGGCTCGTTGTGTGCCCTCATGTTGGACAGGATGTGGAGGATGTTTTTAGGTTTGGCAGTTGGGTTGGCTGGCCAGAGGCATGCCAGGGTGCTCAGCACTTCCGGATGCAGCTTTCTCCCCCTAGTGGGTATATCGTCAGTGGAAGTTCTGCATAGTGCATTTTGGGGCTGGCCCATGGTAAGGAAGTATGTGAGTCTGTTCCATGCTCGTATGTGCTTGGGTCTGGTGCGCCTCTTGCCTATAAGATGCACTACGCAGCCCGCTGGCAACACGTGGGTGCGATCTACCATCAGCATATTCTCTATCGTTTGTACCCCAGCTGTGGCCATCATGTGCAGATCGTGGACCATCCGTGTGTCCCATTTGTCCGGGTCTGGCAGGGCAGTTTTTATAGTTTTTGCTAGGGCATTCATGTCTGGCATCACGTCTGTATCCTCCCTCTGGTGCATAATTTTTGTGTTGCATCTTGTCAGTGCCATGAGCTGTCGTAGTCTCATGCTGTAGTTCAGGGTATACGGTACATGTTCTGCTGTTAAAGCATCTATGCCGTCTTTCTGCATTTTAAGCATCGCCCTTGTGATCACACCCCTGGGTCCTTGATCGTTGAGAGCTCGGGTGAGGTTTTGGTGGCAGATAAGATGGTACTCCACTTCCAGTGAGTGGCAGCCCAGCCCCCCCAAGCCTTTGTCTTGGTGTACTGCTGCAGTGGACATGCTGGTGGGTAGTTTAAATGCTTGCTTGGTGGCCCTGGTCAGCAAGCTGTCCAGTGTTTTTATCTCAGCCAGTGTGTATGGGGCGACTGCGAATGTGTAGGTGATGGCTGGTCGCAGGCATGTTTCAATTGTGTGGCACATGATTAGCCAGCAGCGTTCACCCCTTCTCAGAAGTTCTGGGCTTGCTGCTGCAGTGGTGTTTCTGGCTTGGTTTGGCAAGTCCCGAGTTACCAGTCTAAGATTCATCAGTCAACAGTCTTCAGAGTTCCTGTTTAAAAGTTCGCCGTATAGCCAAGAGCTGATATGTGCGATTGAGTTCCCAGCACTCTTTACTTCTGTGATCAGCATCAGCATCATGATGCCTATCCTGTTCTGATGTTGTGTGATGCTAGGATTGGTCTGCAACACATTGTGAAAGTTTTCAAATGCTGAGCGCTTTACTTTCATGACTGTTGTTTGCCTGGTGTTGGGTATGTTGATGCAGCATGTACTAGCTCTGCTGGAATCATCATATGCCGATCTAGCATGGCTTGTGATGAGTGTGGTTGAGTGTGACTGCTGGTGATTAATTAAAGCATAGCTGCGATCCATTACTGGAAAGTGCTTCATTGTTCTGGAAGTGGGTGTTCTGGAAGTCAAGCGGTTGGCGGGAGTTCTAACATGTCGTATGCTGGTGTGTTCATATACAGCAGTCGTTGTTTGCTGCAAGCTTGTGCCTGTGGTCACCCTTCAAGCTTCCTTAGCTATTCTGCCACTGCAGTGCACCATGTAACTGGCTTACTCCGATCATGCTGTCTATTTCACATCACGCGGACAAAAGAAATAATGCGTTGCTTTTGTGCTGTGCTGGCATAGGACCAGCGCAGTCTTTGCACCTGCTGTTTGATCTTTTGCACTATCTGTTTAAGCTGGTGTTTGTAGTTCAGGTCCATTGTCAGCTCCACTCCCAGGTGCCTAAAAGGTTTTTTTAGGAGATTTGAAGGTGATGGGTTTGGTTTGTACTTTGATTGTGTTTGTGAGCTGCATTTCCAGGAGGGCTTCGTCGTACGGCTTGTGTGGTTGTGTACCGTGCAGGGCGCCAGTCACTGTGGTTTTGGTGTTGTTGACTATGAGCTCTCCCCACTGTGTGTAGAGGCTGAGTTTCAGCGCCTGGTGCTTCAGGTTTGGCAGGGCTTGTGGACCACCAGTCAGAATGTTCACATCGTCTGCAAATGTGATGTCGCTTATTTGGTACTGCGCTTGCACTGCTGGGCCTTCGGGCTGTAAAGCCCCCACCATGTATCCTTTGTTGCCCGCCTTGAGCCATCGTAGCAGTGGTTCTAAGTACATTATGAAGAGGAAGGGAGACAAGCTGTCCCCTTGTATGGTTCCTCTGTTAAACTCCAAAGAAGGCGTTTGACCATGGGGTGTGTGGATCTTAGTGGTGGCTCCAGTATACAGGTCCTTGACAACCTCAATAGCATCAGTTGGAAAGCCGAGGTCATACAGTATCATGAGCAGTTTGTCATGGCAGATTGTGTCAAATGCTTCTGTCATATCTGCCTGTAGTAGATATATATCTTGCCGTGTGAGATGGGCATCTTCAAGGGCCATCACCATCATTTCCATTTGGTGGGTTGTTGTGCGTTTGTTTCTAAAACCCGCTTGGGAGCTGCTGATCATGTTCAACCGTTCTGCTCTGTCTGCCATTGCGAAGGTCACCATTCTGGTCCACAGTTTGTATACCGTATTTTCAAGGCCAATCCTCCTGTAGTATGGTAGTTCAAGGGCTGTGCCTTTGTGCTTGAACAATAGTATGGTAGCACTTTCCTTCCACCCGGTGGTGTCACGGTGACACACCATCAACATATGGCTGATGCTTGGAAATTTGTACAGTCAACCATGCAATGCGGTTGATGTACATCAATTGTAACCTGACTTAAGGCCAAGAAACCCATATACCGTATGGCAAACTTAGCCCAACAACAAGCTGCTCCCAAAGCACTGACAGCACTACAAGTGGCCCCTCGCTATCGCCAGTTGACCGACCAGCAGTGCATAAACAAACTGAAAACCCAGATACAGGCACTCTCGGAGACTCATTCTGAAAACGCAATCAATACCTATCTATCATCACTCAACGGGCTGGCAGCCGGGCTTGCAAACCTCTCCAACAGAGATCAAGCAGCCAGCCTTGGAGAGATCCTCCTCAGACCGTTGCAGGTCAATGCTCCATCACTGATGACCAGAATGTTCCCAGACCATAACAAACGCGAAAAAGTGACCTCAATGTTGTGTACACTGATTCACCGCCAAGTGCCTGAGCTATCGGACACTGACCGCAAAACAGTACTTGATGCGTGGCGGTCAATCACCAAAGAAGCAAAAGCAGCATACAACCAACAGCGCAAATCCAGTTGGGGATACGGTGGCAACCTAAGCAAGCTGCCGTCAATGGATGATGTTCGGTCACTGATCGCCTCCCTGCCTCGGGGGGACAGAAATCGCATGGCACTGATGTTGTACACACAGCTGGCTTGGAAAGAGCAGTACAGGTTCTGCTCACCGATGCTTAACTTTGGTGGCATACGTGTGTACACACCTGCAAACTATGCCCAAGCTCCAACTGAAGAGCAGATGTATGATGAGGCGACCATTTATCTGAAACACATTATTGCTGGAGAGCAAGGAACACCACCACCACAAAACCCTGGTGCGGCGGGCTGGATACTACTACATCCTAAAAACCAGAACAAGGATACTATCTCATTACTTATGTTTGGCTCAAGAGACCCAGATAATGATAAAAAAGTGCAATTAGTTATACAGACATATCACCTGAACAAGCAACTGTCCGATGAGATGAGAATTCACTACTTGCCGCCCAGACGAAACCAAGCATGGTTGTTTACTGATCTCATGCACAAAAACGTTGCTCATAGCCAGCCACTCTTATATAGACAAGGCCGTGAGTCTTTCAACAAATCACTTGACAGGTATCTTGCCACAAGCTGCTTAAACTGCACAGTGAAGGCAGTCAGAGACTCAGCTGTGACCGAGCGCCAAAGGCGAAGGCAGGGTCAGGACCAACAGAGCTATGCTGATGAGTTAAGAATGGGGCAGTCAGAGGAATCACCTTGAAAATCATGGTTGTGCCACTGCTGAATTACAGCAGGGTGCTTGATGACCCTGGGCCAAATGCTTTATAAAATCATTTTTTTGTTGTTGATATTGCCACTAGGAGCCTGCATGCAGGCTCTTGAACTGTGTGTGGCTGTAGCCGGAATCACATGAGGCCAATGGTATTCTGTCTCAAGCCAACTATTCATAATAATTGATATTGCAAGCCGGGTGCTCACAACTGCTGCACTTAAAGTGACATTGCGTCATGTTACAACCATGACTACAGTGTACTGGCTTGTTACTCAGAACCACAACTCACAACTGGCACATCACAACCCTGCTATGCTATGTACCCCACATCAAGTGAAATACAGGACGACCCTGTGGCGAAAGCGCACGGTTGCTCCTTGTGGAATCAAGACCTTCAAAAAAGCCGTAGCACATGCCGCCAGCAATGCGTATCAGCACATCATGCACTGTGGCGTTTGCCTCAAACACCTCCACTCGTTTAATCCGCAGTGGCACTGCCAAACTGAGTTTAATCTGCCATGCTGTTGTGTTGCTGATAGCCGAGCGCTGCGGGGTGCAAATCTCAATGCGTGACGCGGCACTACCATTGCCATGCCGGCTGTGACGGACCATCTGCCGCAGCTGATTGAATTAGTCCTCCTTGATGGCACGGTCGTCAAATTCCATATGCAGCTCCCATGGCCTGTCTGAGTAGACAATGCTGTTCAGCTCAGATTGAGTCACTGGCCTGCGATAATAACCGCCATCATGAGCTTCAAATACTACTTCAGCATGTATGGGGTTAGGAAGGTCGGCGTGCATGGACCAGTCCAACCAGCCACGGTTCTTATCTGATTCAGTCTGGCCATTGCGGAAGGAAAGGAGATTACAAACTTTGTTGAACAAGCCGTCAACTGTCGGGCGTTGTGTGTTTGTCTGTCTCATGGGTGGTTGTTGTCTTGTCAACAACCTCTCTTTGCGTCTAGTCCTTAAGTGCCTGTACCACTTTTTCTGGCATGTGAACTGTGGTGCAACTGGCCCATCAGTACTACTGACATAGTATGTCCGGCCTTATATCTGGAACCCAGCCAGCAAGAGCCCAATGTTCCTAATATTCCTCTTTCCAATTTTGTAAATATTTTTACAAGTGACATTTATGACAAGGATGCCAACATGTAGGCTCTGTAACTAACCAATAAATTATATCAAAGCTTGGCACCCATCATGTCCCACGCCGAATACTATGAGGTCCGGACCTATCCCACCCGCTCTAAGGTCCGTTTGCCCAGCATTTCCGCGTGATCTGCACGTGGGTACCAGCCCAGACACATACCTCAATGTCTTTGTTGCCTATTATTGCACCATGTGCACAGCCGTCAAGGCATCCCTGAAATGTGTAGCATGAGGTCTTGCCGCTCCCCCCCGAGAATTTCTCGGGGGGGAGCGACGGTGACTGGCAGGGCTGCGGCGGTATAGGCGACATACAAGTCAACGTTGCTATGACTGCTCCCTCTGTGTTGTCAATAATACTTTCCTACTAGTCCACTGCCTTACACCCATCCGTTTTCCCTGCATTTCCGCGTGATCTACACGTGTTACCAGCCCAAACAATTTTGTCATTGTCCGCCACACTGTGCACAAGCATCAAAGATGCATGAAAACTCTGGCCTGAGGTCTTGCCGCTCCCCCCCGGACATTGTCCGGGGGGAGCGACGGTGACTGGCAGGGCGACAAGTCATCACTGCCAGGCTTTGATTGCTCCCTGAGAGGAGAAAAGAGGCCAGTTGAACAATCATGCAACGATGCCCCCTTCAGCCAAGATGCGACTGTCGTTGAACTGTTGTAAAGGTCAAGGGAATGCTTTGCGAACCTTTCAGGTCCTAACAAGCACCAAGGTTACTTCAACACACTTATGTGGACCGGGGCCTTTAGGGGGAGGTAGAGTCTACCACCCCCTCAGGGTTGCAATGCAGTACAATGCAAGGTTTAGTAAAGGCATTTGAAGAGGGCTATTATAGCAACTTTGATGGCTTGGGGAGAAACATGGAAATTTGCACAATCCATTGAAGCAACCAATGATGGCTCCAATGGTATAATATGCATATCATTGACGTGCATGATTACTGCACCAGCGGATTGATGTCATGCCAGCTGATTGCAACTGCTACTGTGATGATGATTGCACACTGAACAAGCCAAGCATGCATGCTTGCATGCTGAGAAAGAAATAGCTGCACCTGGCTGCACATAGAACAATGCACAGGCAGACCCGCAACACTCCCCCCCCCCATGCACTAGCCTGGCAGCCACTGCTGCGGCGAGTGCATGTGGTTGGAATGTGCAACACATAACATGGGACCATGAAACTTGTAAAAACCAGCACCAGTGTATGCACGGTGAGTGGAACATCAGCAAATGCACACCTGATGAAGCACAAGGCAACATGCAATGCATCTGAACGTACTAAAACTGCAACTAAGGTGGCTGCTGACACCGTGCCTATGATAGGGCCGCTATCACTCCTCCTCTCTGGGTAGGGCCGCTGTCGCTCCTCCTCTGGCTGGGTAGGGCCGCTGTCACTCCTCCTCTGTTGGGTAGGGCTGCTGTCGCTCTTCTACCATGGCCGGTCAGCTTCGCCTGCTGCCTGAGTAGCTGCTTAGTCACCACAAACTGCATTCATCATGCTATTGCCCATTCAGAATGCACATTGCCAATCATCAAAACTCAATGCAGTCACATAGCACTAGTTGAAATACAAGCATGTCAATGGCATACCAACAAACTTGGGCTGAGCCATTGGAGAGCTTTTGCTATGGAGCTGCTCTCAAAACTCCCCCTGATGCCAGCACAGTACAGCAAACCATAAAAACAGCACCACTCCACAAGCATAGCCCATTGTTGTGATCGCCTGGTAGACTGAGACCCAAGAAAACATCTATGTTGCAAAGCCACAGACATAAGTAGCCAAACCGCTTGCATCTGCTGCCCGCTGCTGCAGCAGAATGCCCAGCTCACTGCTTTGCACTGGACTGCTGGCCGCTGGTGCTCCTCATGGATCAACGAGTGGGACCCGAACACCATAGCGTTGTGCCTCTTACACTAGCCTCATATGGGGCCAGCATCAAGACGGACCGCTGCAAATGGGGCAACGGCAGGATGCTGCTGCTGCCGTGCTCATGGCTCACAGCACTGCTTGAGCACCTCAGATCTGCTCCAGGGTGGCCTTGGGATTGTGGTGTCGGGCTGAACTCCTGCGCGCACTGCGCCAGGTACGTGCAAGAGGTTGTGGAGCTGACACTCGTTGCTGTTCGATGCCATGGTGCTGGCTGCTGATCGCTGTGCTACACATCTAATCGAAGCTAGGAAATGGCCTGGGTTGCGCCCAACCATGCAGTAGCGCTTCCTGCATGGTTGCAACAGCTGCCTGCTCGGCTCTGCTGCCCAATGTGCATTGCTGCTAGCCGTTCAACATATTATGTTACAACAACATTGTGAGCGAATCCCAAGGCATCCGGCAAGGATGCTGCAGGGATTAAATGCCTTGATGGTGTGATCGCCAGACACAGCCCTAAACTAGGCTCGGCTGTCGCCAAGCGAGCCTGCCATATATTAATAGTGCTGTTCTGATGTTATGAAATTGCTGAAAAAGAAATTGCCCGAGCATGTGTTACTGTTATTGTGTCACAGGCGCTACATCGACGCATTGGTCTGCATGGCAGCGGATTTGGGCAAAACAAGGATGTAAAGAGTCATTGCAGGCAGCGACAAGCTGAGATTAGTTGCATCTCAGTTTCACGTGTTTTTGTAACATCTTTTCAAAGGAAGCACTGTTTACAGCCAAAAGACCAATCATCCGATTCGTAATTAGGTGGGAGTTACAAATCGCCAGTGATCAGCAGAGCGGATGGCCTGTGCTGGCCGCTAGACCCGTTTTATGTTATATGCAGTCGAAGAGACGCGGAGGGGTGCATATAGGCCTTGCCATATATGGCAGGCCAACACCACTCGTGTTGGGCCAAGACAGAGCAAAGGGCAAAACAACACATAAACACTTGAAATCATACATGAATCATGCACCAATCGGACGGTACCTCAATCGGTCGCGTCATCATGTTGTTTTGCATACCAGGTTGTTCTGCAAGCCTCCATATTTCTTGGTTGTTCCATATGCCCTCAGGCACAGGTGGGTGACCCACACACACGACATGATGCAGTGCATCATGTGCTCATGGCTGATAATTATTGTAGAGGTGGGTACTGGGGGTTGGGGACAGTCCCTTGTACCCTGTCCCCATAGTGAGTAGTGATGCAATCTGTGTTGCCGTGTTGTGCTAACTCGCTGGTGTCTGATGTTGCCTCGTGGTGTCTTGAGTAAAGGCCAGCTTGAAGGCACTGCCACACAGTTAGCGCCAACAACACTGTGGCTAGCCTGTTTGACAAATGTTTGCACAACCAGACCTGACCTATCACATACGACTAACCAAGCCATCAGATGCTTGCTGCGATGACAGGTGGGTACTGGGGGCTGGGGACGGTCCCTTATACCCTGTCCCCCATAGGGAGTAGTAATACATTTACGTTGTTGTGTTGTGCTGAGTCAGTGGTGCTGATGTTGGCTTGTGGTGTGCAGAATACAGCTATTTCAAATGCACTGCCACACAGTTAGCGCCAACAACAGTGTGACTAGCCTATTCGACAAATGTTTGCACAACCAGACCTGACCTGTCACATACGACAAAACAAGCCATCAGATGCTTGCTGTGCAGTGATAGTCGGGTACTGGGGGCTGGGGACAGTCCCTTGTACCCTGCCCCCATAGGGAGCAGTAATACAATTATCATTGCCGTGCCAACTGAGTTGTGCCATGTTGTGCTGAGTCAATGGTGTCTGATGGCTCCAAGCCATATGTGGAATGCCCTTTGTATGATACATGTGAATCAGCTGGTACTTTTAAACAACATACATGTGAATCAGCTGGTACCTTTAAACGGCATACATGTGATTCAGCCTGTACCTTTGAACAACATACATGTGAATCAGCCAGTATTTTTGAAATGTATCACAATGCACCATGCACGTTGCACTGGCCAATCTGACTGGCTTTGAAAGCCGAATTCATTGTTTGCAAATCATGTGGCACATGGCAGGACATGCCAGCCTGGGCTGAGCAGGAATTGTGTGATTGGCAAGGCCCTTTGAACAAAATGCAACGATACACCTTCAACCAAGATGCGGCACTGCCGGCGACTGCAAAGCTCAAGGGGATTCATTGCGAACCCTTCATGTCCGTTAGGCTAAGGGAAGGTCCAAGTTGCTCCACTGAATGATTTGCCATCTACCGTAGAGCCAGTGGCACTATGGTTGTGGGGACTGGAGACAGGGGACTCCCTTGTACCCTGTCCCCATGGGAAGTAGTAAGTCGGTTTGTGCTGCCATGTTTCAAATATGTGCTAGTAGCCGCTGACATGCAGAAGTATTGTGGGGCATTGTCTAGCCCCCAGGCTCTATCACCTGCATGGAGGGCCAGAGAAATATGGAGGGTGGCACAATGGGTGGAGTAACCATTGGTTACTTCACCCATTCTCTAGTCCCCTGACACGACAAGAACTGGAGACAGGGGGCTCACCAGTCCCCTGTCCCCATGGAGAGCAGTCATAAACACCCATCTTGGCCAATGTGTAAGCTGCCTGCCAGTGGCAGCTGATAGTCCAGGTTAAAGTAGAGGTGCACACATATATATATGATCTGGGGGTAGGCACTCCTCTCAAATGTGCCCCAGGCTTGGTGCAGCGTGGCGCCGAATGCTACAAACCTCTGCCACAGCTGTGCCTTCATGATCTGCTGTTGCGCCGTTGTGGCCCTGGACAAGTACATAAATGGGCAATCCCCGTCTGTAACTATTAGTTACAGACGTGGATCCTGCACTTTCCACCAATTACAAGGCCAGTCCTCCGTTTTGAATGGAGCAGACTGACCTGGGCTCAAAAGCTGGCAACCCATAAAGTGCCCAATTGGTGCAGTCCCCAGTACCCTGTTCCCATAAGGAGTAGTAGCTAACAATGGCCACCCAAATGATGAATAACTGACTGTGGATTTAGATGCTTTGCAAAATGCCCAATCCCCGTCTGCACGAAGTTCGTGCAGACAGGGATTGGGCATTTTATTACACTGTGAAGTTGCTTGAGTAGAGAAAAGGGTTGTGACTGTTTGTTTGTGAAATCAGGTGGCTGAATTGAAGCAAATGGGTACATCAGCGTTCCAGCTGGCAGCATGATGGCATGCGTGTAGTGCAGGCTTGTTTGTTGAGGCTATCAAAGAGCTAGAGCGGAGGCTGGCAAAACTTGAGAGCTTACAGTAAAACATGTTGAATCACTTCCAGCCTGAAATAGCACTCATACCTTACCTGACTTGGTCTCACTGACCCTGAACATGCTTTCAAGCAGCTGAGCATGCAGTATGTCCTTGGGTTGCCACATTGTAAAACCATAATGAGCGACTACCGGCCAATTATCATGGTGCAATTTGTGTGGCCGTGTTGTGCTGACTTACCACTAGGTGTCTGATGTTGCCGTGTGGTGTCCAGAGTAAGGCCAGTTTGAAGGCACTGCCACACGGTTAGTGCCATGCGTTGTGCTTTGATGGTTTGATCGGGGAGGCTGTGGAGTCCCAGCTGGTGTAGGGTCTGTGCAGCCACAAACCCTGCACAAGGCCAGGGTACATAATATGTACCCTGGGTCTGTTGCAGCATCCTCTTTTATTGTTTGCAAATCATGTGGCACATGGCATGACATGCCAGCAGAATTGGTGCGATGAGCAAGGCCCTTTGAACAAAATGCAACGATACACCTTCAACCAAGATGCGGCAGCGACTGCAAAGCTCAAGGGGATTCATTGCGAACCCTTCATGTCCCTTAGGCTAATGGAATGTCCAAGTTGCTCCACTGAATGATTTGCCATTTACATGGCTACCACTATGGTTGTGAGCTTCCCCTGAGCATAATTTAGAGAAACCGTGGGAACCCCACTTGACCACCATGCATGAGACAACATTGGGTTTGTTTTAGGTGAAAGGAAGGGATGGACCAGTACAGGCATGTTATTTCAGCGATAGGTGCCCTATACAGTGATGCCTGCTGATGTATGTTACTGACTCACACACTTCCTCACTTGACCACATAAACATATAGTCACCTGCCATGGCATGCACCAGCTGCTTTTTCATACCATGTGGTGTGGTGCAGGTGGAAGTGTGGAAGCCAGCAGCAGGCGGTGTGAATCACATGCATGAGAGAACATTGTTTGTTTTAGGTGAAAGGAAGGGATGGACCAGTACAGGCATGTTATTTCAGCGATAGGTGCCCTATACAGTGATGCCTGCTGATGTATGTTACTGACCGTCAGTAAGGAGTGAGGCTCACACACTTCCCCACTTGACCACATAAACATATAGTCACCTGCCATGGCATGCACCAGCTGCTTTTTCATACCATGTGGTGTGGTGCAGGTGGAAGTGTGGAAGCCAGCAGCAGACGGTGTGAATCACATGCCTGAGACAACATTGTTTGTTTTAGGTGAAAGGAAGGGATGGACCAGTACAGGCGACTTGGAGGCACTGCTCACGGTAAGCTAGCCATGCAGGGTCTCCTGACCTGCCAGCTGGCACGTGTTATTTCAGCGATAGGTGCCCTATACAGTGATGCCTGCTGATGTATGCTACTGACTCACACACTTCCCCACTTGACCACATACAAATATAGTCACCTGCCATGGCATGCAACAATTGCTTGCAAGTTGTGGACAATGTTTCAGACCACGTGGTGTGGTGCAGGTGGAAGTGTGGAAGCCAGCAACAGACTGTTTGAGGTGACAATAGTCAATGGTTGAAAGAAAATGGGCCACCACGCTTCAATGATGTCCTTGGTGGCCGTGGTGAAGGAGACTACCTAGAGGTAAACCATGCCATGAATGAGCTAGTGCAGGTTGTTCAACCCGTCATGAGGGTGGCGTAGCGTGTCTCAGACCATTTGAATGGTGATGACTACAGTCATCACACATAGGTGTCTGACTAGACCGGCCCTGCCAGGGCTGCAGGTGTGTCTCCCCAGGGGTCCCATTCAGAATGGCATTGGACATTGTCCCATGGATGAATAGGTTTGGATAAGTTACCAAGGGCCTTCTTGGCCTGTCTCACAAACACGCCTAGCTCATGCAAAAGCCTCTCGTAGAAAGGCATGCACAGCGTGCACCCTATTGGGCACGCTAGCACCATCCATACTGCAGCCACGCTTGACCCTTGCCTTGCACTCCAAAAATGCTGCTACAAACTTCAAAGCGTTTTGGAACATGTCCCACTTGTCAGTGCTGCAATTCTGCTGTGTGCCACATTCCAGCCAGGCCGGCTTCTGCATCATGCCCTTTGAGTCCACGTGCTGCCATAACAGCTCCATGGGCTTCTGCAGGGCTTCCTTCAAATGTTCACTGCCCTCTTTGCATTGATACCCTCCCGAAGCCCCATCTGCCACCCAGTAGTGAAGGTACTTTGAGGACCTCACGTTCTTGCACACTATCAGCTCGTAATTCTGGCGCTGATCGCACCTGTCAAATACACACCGGTACAACACAGTCAGCCCCAAATCTCCGTGGAACATTGGGTTGTTGCAGATGGATTCCAAGTCATCACTTGTGATGAAGGAGAGGTCAGGCTCGTTGTAGGACCTCCTGGCTGGGGCTGCAGCAGCTTGCCCAGCTGTAGCACTGGTACTGCTGCCTGCAGGCTCAATATCGTGTTCTGCTGCAAGTGCAATCGATACAGCTTCCCTCTCCCTGATGACTGGGCAGCGTTTGTTGGTAATGTGGTCGTGCAGTGCACGCCTGCTGAACTGCCTGTTGCAATCTGCACAAGTCTTGAGTGCAGGCTTGGGGTACCTGGCCTGCAGTTCATCTACAGGCACATTGCTCTTCAGGGGATCACATGCATTCTTTCTGTGGATGTGTTCCGAAAGGGCCCGGTTGTTGATGTGTTCCTTCCCACAGCGAGGGCACTCAAACGTTTGCTTCATGTGATTTGTTGCTGAGTACTGGCTCACACAATCTACAGCAGTGCCACTGACCCTCAAGTGATTTCCAGGCCATCCGTGTGGCTCTCTTTGCCTATTCAACTGAACAATAGTGGCTTAAATGCCATAATAATGCTAGTTATGCACATGTAAGGCCGTTCAAGTGCTCGCACGGTTTTGTTACGAACAGCTGTACGTTTACGTCCTGCCCTGCTCGTTCGAGGTCTTTTGGCACACTCTCAGCAGCATTGCAAAGGATGTTTGCAATAGATTTACTAATATACATTGGATTCAGTTGCAAGATACATTGCTGGCCCTCTGGGTCTTGACATACCTTCATGACTGTGCCATGTCTAACTAGACAAACTGTGGACCTGAGAGAAGACCTGACAGCACGTAGAATGCATGGCTGTTTCTACAATCAACACAAAGCTGGATATTTACATAACATAATGTATGAAACATGTTTTGATAGGCGATATGCCATCCAATTGTGGAAGTCAGCAGAAGACTATATCAGATAACAATGTGTATGTGAAATGACTGGTGACTGGGACCCGGAAACAGGCTGTATGAAAGTGTGGAAGCCAAGAGTAGACTGTTTTGAACAACACTTTACAGGTGAAAGAAATTGTCCAGTACAGGAAAGGGACCTGTCACAGGTTGGGAGAGCATAGTATGGTTTCCCAACCTGCCCGCTGGCACATGTTACATCAGGGATAGAGCACATGTGCCCTATACAGCGTTGCCTTCTGCTGTATGCTGCTGACTCACACACTTCCCCACTTGACCACATAAAAATATAGTCACCTGACAGGGCATGCAGCAACTGCCTCCCACCTGTTTAAAATCACAGTACTAGCCATAAGTGCTAACCCCTGCTGCACCCACAGTACTAGCCATAAGTGCTGACCCCTGCTGCTGGAAGGAGGTGCATGCGATGATCAGAAGCAAAAACGTGGTTGCCTGCCAGCATTCCAATCTCCCAGAGTGGTCTCCAGCCTGAGCAGCTCACACCTCCTTGGCGCACTTGCGGTGTTGCAGCACTAGCTCTTGCTCAAATTCCTGCCACAAGATTTTCCTGTCCTGACACATCCAGCACGAAACATCATCCTCTAGGAGTAATGCGGGCTCATCGCTGAACTCGCCGTTGGCAAAAAGCAAGCAGCGGTAGTCATGCAGCAGCTCTTGATGCTGCTGCCAGTAACCATCGAAGTTGGCCACGTACAGGAACTGATGTGATCCTCGAGGGTCAATTACCCTTCTGAACTGAGCATCCAGGGCAGTCTTGTAGGATGCTGGCACGTAGCTTGGCAGGTGTTTGGGCATGTACTCTCCCCAAATGTCTGCAGCTGGCAGCATGTGGCCCACCAGGCACAACATCATACCCAGCCGGACACCTTCGTGGTCTGGACAGAATGTTCGAATATTGCGGGTCATGCGCTCCATTGTGTTGAACGCCAGCTCAGGGTCCTTGCAAATGATGTCAGCTGCCAGCTTGGATTCAGAGATAGGGCCCTCCTGCACATCATGATCCAACAACGTAGTGCATGTTAGTAAGGTTGTATGTACTAGATGCGCTCATGTTGTCTGTATGTTCAGAACTGGTATGGCCCTTGCCAGTAATTTGTAGGTCAGAAGGCGAGGAAGCTGGCCGCCAGCGGTGGCACCCAGCCACACGTGCCACTGGCAGTATACGTGACAATGTAGTTGCTACTGCACCTACCTTGGGTTTTACGCTATCCGGCAGCGTGGCACCATCCAGCTCCTCATCTGCCGTCTCGTGTTGTTCTGGCAGCAGCACCTGTAGATAGCAGCACGATTGTCAAAAATGAAGTGGAATGAAAGGCATGGACCCAATGCAAGCTGCACGTTGAAACTGGTAAGGCCCTTACTAGATTTTTGTTGGTCAGAAAGCACCGAAGCTGGCACACCCAGCCACACATGCCACTGGCAATCCCTGTGTGGTTGCTACACTTTGCTCACCTTGGGTTGTACGCTGTCACCATCCAGCTCCTGATCTGCCGTCTCCTGTTGTTCTGGCAGCAGCACCTGCAGACAGCAGTATGACTGTCAGCAATTTTAATGGAATGAAAGGCATGGACCCAATGCAAGCTGCACGTTGAAACTGGTAAGGCCCTTACTAGTTTTTTTGTTGGTCACTGACCAGCCTAGTAGACAGCAGTATGACTGTCAGCAATTTTAGTGGGATGAAAGGCATGGACCCAATGCAAGCTGCACGTTGAAACTGGTAAGGCCCTTACTAGTTTTTTGTTGGTCACTGACCAGCCTAGTAGACAGCAGTATGACTGTCAGCAATTTTAGTGGGATGAAAGGCATGGACCCAATGCAAGCTGCACGTTGAAACTGGTAAGGCCCTTACTAGTTTTTTGTTGGTAGCTAGTGCCACTTTGTTGTTGGTACCACTGACCTGAGCCTGGCAGCAGTGCAGACAGCAGTATGACTGTCAGCAATTTTAGTGGGATGAAAGGCATGGACCCAATGCAAGCTGCACGTTGAAACTGGTAAGGCCCTTACTAGTTTTTTGTTGGTCAGAAAGCACCGAAGCTGGCACACCCAGCCACACATGCCACTGGCAATCCCTGTGTGGTTGCTACACTTTGCTTACCTTGGGTTGTACGCTGTCACCATCCAGCTCCTGATCTGCCGTCTCCTGTTGTTCTGGCAGCAGCACCTGCAGACAGCAGTATGACTGTCAGCAATTTTAGTGGGATGAAAGGCATGGACACCACGCATGTTGTACAACTGTACATACATGTATGGTCAAAACTGGTATGGCCGTAGTAGGCAGCACTGCTGCTGGCACACCCAACCACTGTGCACATATATGCTGACGCATCATTCTGTGCAATGACTTGCATCTGGTGTACTAACTCCTGTGGCTTCAGATACTCTTTCAGAACAACAGCAGCAACCTGTTTGGTCAGTTTGCCATCTTTCTGGCTGCTGGCATGCTGCTGTGCGATATCCATGATCTGGAGGCGCTGCTGCAGTTGTGCATTCTTCACCAGGTTCCACATGAGTGCTGCTGCTTCAGCTGAGGGGGTCCGGCGCTTCTCTTCTGGCAGCCCCAGCTCAAAGTGATAATAATATGTAGCATCCATGCAGGTCCGCAGGTGTTGTGTGGACGTCCCTGCATGCAATCAGGTATGGATCATAAGCAGTGCCGTTTATGGGCCAGCCCGGCTTTGCTGTAACAGCTATCTAGTTCCATAGTATTCGTTGCAGTGTGTGCTGGGTGACGTGAGTGAGCATTATGACCGCATTCATTCAGTCCTGCAGCTGCTCACCTATCTCGCCAGCGACAGCATTAAGGAATGCAGTGGGTGTTCTGTACCCCAGAGCTGCCTCGTTTCTAGCCGCCTCATCCTTGGTTGGCTGTCTCACAGAGCACTCAAACCTGTCTCTTATGTCACAGATTGATGCAAAAGCAGTCACAAACACCTTGGTCATGTCTGCAGGGGCCCTCTTTGCCGTGCGGGCCATTTCCAGTGTCAGCCGCTGCTTTTCCTCAGTGCTGCTGGCCTGCCTGATCGCAGCACTTGCATTAAGTGCTTTGCTAAACCAGACCTGTGCGTCTGGCTGAAGGCTGCCGTAGTTGATTTGTGTTATGGCGTCCATTATGGCTCTTTGCTGCTGAGTACTGGCTCACACACTCTGCAGCAGTGCCACTGCCCCACAAGTGATTTGCAGCTATCCGTGTGGCTCTCTTTGCCTGTTCAGCCAAACATTAGTAAAATTTACACTGCTAAAATGTTATTTATGCACGTATATGACAGTTCAAGTACTCGCACGGTTTTGCTACGACACGTACGTTTACGTCCTGCCAAGCTCGTTCTCGGCTTACTCCGCTCGCTCTCAGCAGCATTGCAAAGGCTTTTTGCAACTAATATGACCTAAATGTATTTTTGATATGGTTGCAAGCTGCCTTGCTCGCCCTCTGGGTCTTGCCACACCTTCAGTACTGTGTCTAACTAGACACATGTGTACACTGCGCACCTGAAAGTGGACCTGACACTGTCAGCGTGGCACGTAGAATGCATGGCTGCTACTGGTCACGGCAACCCAAAATATCTGGATTGGAGTGCTAGGCAGTTCCGGTGGTGTTACACAGGTGCTCAGCAGCGGCTTGACAGGCATCACATTCCTATGTCCCCCAGACCAGCTCAAACACAGGACGACCCTCTGACGACAGCCCACGGTCAACCCATGCCTCCCTTATGCCTTCAAAATAACCATAGCACATTCCACCAGCAATGCGGTCAAGCACATCCTGCACTGTGGCATCTGGCTCAAATATCTCTACCCGTTTGATCTGAACAGCGGTTGAGAATTCGCACTGCCACGGTGATGCATCATATAACCTGTACCAGGTAGAGCCTACAGTCCGGTGGGGAGTGCAAATCTCAATGCGTGATGTTGAAATGCTATCAGTGGAATGCTGACTGTGACATACCATCTGCCGCAGCTGACTGAATGAGTCCTCCTTGATGGCGCGGTCGTCAAACTCCATGCGCAACTCCCATGGTGCATCTGGGTAGACCATGCTGTCCAATTCAGCCTGAGTCAACGGCCTACCATCACAGTCTCCCTCCTCAGTGTCGAACACCACCTCAGCATCTGTGGGTTTAGGGGGATTGCCGTGCATCGACCAGTTCAGCCAACCACTATCCTCGTCAGTCCGGCCGCTGTGGAAGGAAAGGAGATCACAGAAGTGTTGCATGTTTCCCAGGTGTCTTTGCCAACGATGTGCCATTGTGGTGTGAAGCTGGTGTCCTGCTAGTACCCTCTCCTGTGCACTGCTCAAGTGAAATGCACCCATCCGTGATGTGTGATTCGTGGATTCGAGCAGCTCAAAACTTTCCAAACATTTTGTTCTAATGTTTACAGACCTTTAGACGCCTCTCCGTGTCCAAATAGACACTGCTGCCTGGCACCAGCCGTGTCCAATTAGACACCAGTCTCACAGCTGTCAGGCCCTCTTTGTCATGCCATGATATATGCAAAGCATGAATGTGCAACAAAAAACCAAGCATATAAAAATTTCTGCAAATCAAAGGCGAAACTACAGTATTGCAATTGTAATGACAATTGTACTGCACTACGTGTGGTCCGATACCGGCATCGATGCTGGCGGTTAGCAAAACGGGATATAAACGATACAAAAGCATATTGAAGTATTTCTGAAGCGCCTTAACTGCTGAAACGCGTCTCACGGACAGGTGCATTTCACTTGAGTAGTGGCCAGGAGGTTATGAATAAGACAGTGACTGCACAATGGCTCACGACGTTGCAACACACATCTACGAAATTGCAAAGAGAGATGCTGCAAAGGAAGAGGCCAAGATGCTTGAGAGGCGCAGCTTCAGCCTGAAGGTGTTCAAGTTTGGGGACTACACCAGGATTCCAGTAGGCACCCTTGATGTTGGTTTTGAAGGTGTTCAAGTTTGGGGACTACACCAGGATTCCAGTAGGCACCCTTGATGTTGGTTTTGACAGCAAAGGGATGGTGCATGTGGCACATGCCCATGGCAGAGACCCTCCAAACGGTGATAGCATGATGGTGATACCCTACAGCAGCATGTCAATTGTTATTGATGCCTTTCTGTATGGCAACTCAGATATGGCACGTACGTGGGCAACTAAGTGGGAAGAGAAGAACAAACTTCGGCCATGGGTGAAGGTTATCCTGTACCGCCGTCAAGGTCAAACCCGCACACAGCAGTTGTTGGTGCAGCAGTGGGGGGGTGAGCAGCTGGGGTACATAACACGCGATGAGATGGCAGCAAAATACATGCAGATCATTGACTTTGCTCGCAGCATTCAACCCTGAGCTCAGGGCTCATGAGCATCTCAGATAATTGTGGCATAGTTGGTTTTCTACCACTAGTGAATACAACTAGCAGAACTGTAACTTACAAAGTGTTACGTGACATCTGCTATGTGGTCAAGTGTGGGTAGTGTGGCAGTGTGAAGCAGCATGCTTCAGTGAACAGCACTCACTCACCAAAACAATGCTTGCGGCCAATGCTGACTCAGTAAATCAAATTTACCGTAAGTTGCAGGCTGTTTGGCAAGCATTACCACCAGCCACTGCAGTTTAGCCAGCTACAAGTTGTACCGTACAGCTTTAAGCTGGCATCAAATGCAGCCAGCACTGAGTGCCCAGGCTGGGTGTGAGCAAGGTACTGGTGTTCGACTTGGTGTGAGCAAGGTACTGGTGCGTAGAGTGAGTACGCAAAGTGTTTGCCAGCGACCCATACTGCAGTACCACAGCTGTGGTGTTCGAGAAGAAATAGTCCACTAAATTGAAAGAAATATTACTGAATTTGACTACATGCTTCGGCCTCCGATAAGTTATCGGCCTTTGTCAGGCCAATCTGTCATCATGGACATGTCTGGTATATGAAGCCAGCTGAGTGACTGGCTGTAGCTGGACTGCTGCTGTACTAAGACAGGTCATGTGCATGTGAGCATGGCAGTGCTGCGATGTACAGTTGATAGCAGTAGTAGTGGCATATATTTCAGTGCTTAGCTTGACTTAACAAGCAAGCTTGGGGACAACTGAACAACAGGCTTTCTTATGGAAGCCTTGTGCAGCAACCCGGCTGTCTCATTGAATGCACCAATACTGGCCCAGTACATTGTATGCTGCTGACTTCCCACACTGCCCTTCACCACAAAACATGCTGCATTGAGGCATGGCAACTGGCAACAAGCTCAAAGGCACTGGCCATGAGACCAGAATGACTGCGGTGAAAGTGACCCCACTTCCTGGTACCAGCACTTGCAGCCACCAGTGCATTGTGAGCCTTGTAATCAACTATAAACTATGTCACATTCTGCCGACAATGTGCAGAAGTGGGAGAGCAACTCACTTTGCAATGGTGCTTCATGGTATCAGCAATCCAGCCCCCTGTAGTGTTGTTACGACACTTATCAATCACAACCATCCCCACCCAAGCAACCACAAGAAGACCAAGGGCTGTCACACCACTCAAGACAGCGTGCAAACACACCACCTACGTATTGCTGCTACAACTAGCACTTACTCAAACATGCGGGACACTTCTATGCGGTAACTCGCAACAGCTACACTCATGTTATCAGCCGTGAGGGGCTCATTCTCCATCAGATCCAACATGAATGCCCCATGCTCCATCAGTGCACCCACAAATGCTTCCTGCTGCGCATTCATAACCCTGCGCCGCACATTGCGGCCATTGCTGCTGACCAGCGCATCAAATACACTCCTGACCCTCCTGCGCCTGTCACCAGAATGCTGCTGCAGCTGCTGTTGTTGCACCTCCACCTCCTCCTCCTCCTCCTGCATGCCATTCTGCATGTTCTGCCCTGCCCGCACAGCTGCAGACCGCACTACCCGCTCCGGCTGCAGTGTGTCCAGGTCAAAGCTCACATACACACGGCACAGTGGGCATCGAGCGACCCCTTCACGGACACCACGCTGCTCCCACATACCAATTTCTGATCTGATGCACTGCTGGCAGTACATGTGGCCATTACCACAGCCAAAGGGCTCAGTTGCAATGTTGTTAAAGCAGACGGCGCAAGTATTTGCCCCCTCGCTGCTGGTAGATGCTGCTGCTGCAACACCAACTGACGGTGCTTCTTCTGCCCCAGGGGCTGGCTCACTGGCAGCTGATGATGTCTGGGTATCTGCAGCTGCTGCTGCCGCTGCTGCAGTAGCAGCCTCTGTGGCCGCTGCTGCATCTGTCATGACATGGTCAGCCTCAGTGTGCACAGCCTGCTCTGCTTGCTCTGCTCCAGTGGCTGGCTCACTGCCACCTGTTGCCTGATCTGGTGTTGTTGCAGCCTGTGCCTCTTCCCCTGCTGCTGCCTCTGTTGCTTCAAGCAGGTGGTCAGATCCAGCTGAGGGCAAGGTGTTGCCTGCCAGTGGTGTGTGTGGAGCTGCATCTACACCTGTTGCTGCTGGTGGGGCTGGCTGGTTTGCCTGATCAATCAAGAAGAGATCCCAAACATCAGGTGCACTGTCACCTTCAGAGTCATCAGTAGCTGCAGAGCTGCTGCTAGAGGCTGGATCTTCTTCTCCTGCGACAGCCTCTGAGTTCACCTGCACTGGCGCAGATGCAGGTTCTGCTGTGCTGATCTCCTCGCCATCACAGCCCATGTTGTTGGCCTGCTCACTCAGCTGCTGCTGCTCCTCATTGGCAGCTTCTGTAACTTCTGCTGCTGATGTGGAGGTGCTGCCCTGGCCACCCTGCATTTGCAAGCATTACAACATGGCAGAAGGCAAAGTGCCTGGTAAGACAGACTTATCACTGAGTTAGAGGAGTCCAATCTGTGAGCGGCGTGGTGAACACGTCACAAAGCAATCTGGCTGTCTTGCAGCATCCTCACATTGTTGCTGGTGTAGGGTATGTGCAGCCACATTTCATGCGCAGGACCCTGTTGCAGCATCTTCACAATATTGCTGGTGCAGGGTCTGTGCTAGCTCATTCTGTGCGCATACCCCCGCCCATTACCTACCTGATCATCATCGTCAGAAGCAGTTGCCTCCGCCCCTGGGTTTGGGCTTGCTGCAGCAGCTGAGACTAGTCGATCCAGCACCTCAGCAGACCAGCCAGCTGTTAACCCATAGTGAATTGCAAAGGCCCTGTCTTCTTCCAGAGGACAAGACTTCTTGCCTGTGCGGATGACTGGTTCCTAGTATGGCAGCAGCATTAGCAGCAGCAGGCAGCAGCAGCAACACAGTAAGTAATCGCAGCCCTGAGTGTGTGTGTGTCGTGCAGGCTCTCATTGGACACTCATATAACAGCAATTATTGCCCCACACTACATAGTATGATCAGCATTGATGTCTTGTGAGCTCTGCATATGTCAACAAATGCATCCCACCACCCCTGCACCAAGCAAACTCACCGCCAGTCCTGCCTCCAGCTCGATTTCCAGCTTGACAATATGGGCTGCATTTGTGAAGTGATGCACGTTCAGCTTGCGGCTCGGGTGGTTGATCAGGCGACCAAGTTTGCTGTCCCACTTGAACAAAGTAGCATTCTCCCGGAACAGCTTGTCAGCCTTTGCAATTGTCCTGAGCTGTAATTGCCCCCATATTTCGTCAGCTGATGTGAAGCCCTGCCCCATGAAGGAGTCAAAGCCCAGAACAACCACGTCCAGCCAGCATGCATATGCACCCCTGCTGTAGATGGCTGACAGCTGGCCAATGCTTGTTGGCTTGATGATGATGGTGCTGTCATTGTGTACTGCCACTAGCACATCGGACACGGCCAGCATGCGCTCAGGTTCCCTGTTCAAGGATTTGCCTTCTTCGTGTGGGTTTTTGCCAAATAATGTTCCCTGATGCTTCATACACCACTGTTTGAACCCTTCATCCCCAGCCTTGAAACCCTCCTCTGTGTGCAAGTCATAGTCAACGTAGCATTTGAAGGACAGTGCCCTGTTCAGCAACACCTTGTCGTCACTACTGCTGTTGCGTAAAAAGTTTGTACACTCTTTATGCTGCTGCTCTTTTGGAAGACCAGACAGCTGAGAATAGAAGTCTGTGCTGCAATCCATGTTGGTTGGTTGGTTGGTTGCTCTTGCCTAACTGGGCTGGTGGGGCCCACACGAGTGAATTGCACCCACTGTCAGTCTGTTCGTGGGTCACGAACGAGCCTGCATGCGCTTCGTGTAATATAAATAATGCATGTAATAACTAATCCGCTGCTTCTATCCCCGTGCCGAGCACACGTCCACCTTACCTGCATCGTTTGCACCATCTGTGCCCACCGACAGCTGCTCCCAGCCACAATCAAAGCTGAACATCATGGTAAACGTAGATTTGAATTAATGATTAATGCAATCGATTGCCCGATGGCAAGCAAGCCCGTCTTATCAGGGATTCTGTCCGTCATCAGCATTCGCTTCTGACAATCTGCTGGTGCAAACGCACATAAACGACTGAAAGTTTGCAGATGTCGAATACTGTGAGAGCCAGCGTGGTGCCAGCTGCTGTGTACGCGTTGAAGGCATTTTTTGGCGTGGGACGCATGGAACAAAAAGATAGCGCTGGAAAACTTATTAATTTAATTACAATGTCACCATCAAACGTGCTGTCATCTCTCAAGTTTCACCACACCATATGCCACTGTCTGCTGTCTAACTAGACATGCTGAACCACAGAGGAACCCACTGCCCAGCCCTGTAGCATCAGTCATGTGTTGAGCAACCAAAAATCCTTGAAACATATAGAAAAATCCTTGAAACAAGCCCACCAGACATGCCTTGACACAAGCCCTGACAGCTACCTGCTCAGCAGCAGCAACACTACTCAGTATCGACCTTCTGCCAAAGAGCCCCTACTACCTCTTCCACCAACTGTGCATCGAGCTGCTGCAACACCTCGTTCACACTGGATGGCATCAGGGTGTGCACAATTCCCTGCACCTTGCCCAGCAGCAGCCGCTCTGGCTTGCGCTTGAACAGCAGAGGCTGCTGCAAGTCCCGCTGTGGGTTGTAGTAAAATCGCGCCATCATGCTGCTGTTCTCCCCACCCGTGCCTCCAAAAGACTCCACCCTGAACACCCAAGCCCGAGCAGCAGCTGGTCCCACGGCACTGCCAGCACTGCTGCCCGTGGCACTGCTGCTGCGCTCCACCACAAAAGTGCAGGGATCGCTGTCACAACTTTCATCCACCTGCATAATGACCACATCTCCCAGCTGCACGTAGTACTCCTCATCCACCCACCGACCAACCCTGCTGTCCGCCCAGTCTGGTGGTGCTCTGCTCTCTGCTGCTGTGGCCTTGAGCCTTTTGCTGCTGCTGCTGCTGCTGCCTCCTGCTGCTGCACGCTTGCTGCTGCTGCTGCTGTTCACCAGGCCGGTTGGTGGTTCTGTCAGCTCAGCGTCCATGCACACTGGTACTGCATTCTCATCAGACATTCCTGTGACTGCAGCCGCTGGTAATGCCAGTGGCATTGTTGCTGGTTCACCTCTGCCTGCTGCCAGTCCAGCAACATTGCTGCTGCCAGTAGCAAGCTTTCGCAGCTGCCCCATCAGCTGTTGAAGCACTGTTTTATCTGCTGCTTCACCAGCTGCCACAGCCAGGTACAATGACTGCAGATCTTGCTTCACGGAAGCAGCGGCGCTGCCAGAAGCTGCAGTGCCTTTTAGCAGGGCAGCAATGCAGCTCCATGCAACAGCAAATGCAGCATCCGCTGCCGAAGCATCTGCACACATGGTCAAATCGGTCACACCTGCCAATGCAGTTGCCAGCAGCTGCTGCTTGTTTGCTGCCTGCCCTGAGATGGATGCTGCTGCTGCTGCTGCTGGCTCACCCATACCCTGAGGCTGTGACTCGGCAGCCCTGCCAACCACTCCTGCTGGCTGCTCAGGCCCAACACCCAGCAGGCCTGCAGCGGCGCTGTTAACAGCAACTGCCTGCTGCTGCTGAGCGCACTGCCTCACTGGTCTGCATGGTTCATATGTCAAGCGGCTTGCGATGCAACAGCGAAAACATGCAGAAAATATTTGGTGGGCAATATGTAACAAATCAATAATGCTTCGGCCAACCCCACAGCCACCTGATGAAATCTGCCTAAGCATTGATGTTGGATCCCAAAACTGTGGAGTATGCTTGTTTGATGGCAAGCCAACAGCTCAAAATATACTGTACTTGGCAAAGACACAGCTGTTGGATGAGCATGCGTATGTGGTGCATGACCCAGCAGAAGTGAAGGGCCATCTAGATAGGATCGTTCACCAGGTTGAGACCCTGCTCAATGGCAGGCCTTACTACTGCCTGATAGAGATGCAATATTTTGATAAGGAAGCTTCACGTGGGCTGGTATTTCCACTTCAGCTGGAATCATGCATAGGCATGTACTTTGTTCAAAAGGGTATTCCTGTTAGGATAATCCATGCAACAAAGCGGTACCCATTCTTAAATATTCAGAATTGGAAACAGGATACTAGGTGGAGGCGAAAGCAGCGCGTTGTCGAGGTGGTCAGCAATATCCTGAACCCTGCTGTGCCTGGCAATGGATTTGCACACAGAAATCATGATCTGTCAGCCTGGAACTCATTGCCTGCTGCACAAAGACATGACGTTGCAGATGCTATTGCGCAATGCCTTGTGTTCCACTATAGAAACCTGCAGGCTGTGTATGAGGGTAGGCCGTCATCACCAGTGGAAACTGCCAACACTCCCACAACATCCCAACAAGCCATTCAGCCACCATTGCAGCAAACTACAGCAAGCCGGGGAAGGCAGCAAGCCCCTTCCCTAGCCGAAATGCGTGGTAAGCTCGAGCGAACACTTGCTCAGCTCAAAATAGACTACTATGACTTGCTCAAAGGGGAGGCCAGCAACACAGCAAGGCTATTCAAAGTCTATAGGCAGCATCCCGACAACAAGCACTTGAGAGCATTCCTGGCAGCACTCAACAGTTTCAATAACACAGAAACTGATGTATTAAATCTTGAAACTCTTGAAGCCCGGCTAACCCCCCTGCTCACCTAGTGCATTGGCAACCTTGGCCAGAGAGAGACCCGGGTAGAGAGCCTCGTAGCTGCTGCAAGCAGCGGGGCAGCTGGCTGTGAACTTCTTGCCCCATGTGTGGGTGGGGCTGCAGTGCAGCAGCAGGTTCACACCAGGAGTCACGCTGAGCTTGTAAGCCTTCTTTGACCAATGGCCTGTGAGTGGCTGCTGCTGCTGCTGTGGTGTTGGGCCTGCTGTCAGAAACTCTGCTGCCACACGGACCTGCACAGTCTGTGAACCCTGCTGCAGCAGTACTCCTGCTGCTGACATGAGCTGCACAATGCTGTAGTGTGTGAAGCGCTGCTCCCCAACCAGTGCCCTGCCTGCTCGCAGCTGCACTGCTTTACTGTCCCAGCTATCAGGCAGCAGCATAAGCATGCCAGCACCACGGGGGAGGACATACGGCTGAGGACCTTGTGCCATTTCTGCAGCAATATCAGCAGCTGCAGCTGCCTGCTGCAGCGATGCACATGCTGCAGTCCCCATGTCTGTGCTGCTGCCCAAGCCCCCTGTGCCACCAACTGCTGTCAGCTCTGCTACTGGCACTGCTTCTACTTCAGCAGCTGAGTCCTCAATGATCACAGGTGTTTCTGCTGCCTGCTGCGCCTGCAAAGGGATGCTAGCGCTGAGCCTAGTTGTTGGGGCTGCGTTCACCCCTAGCACCTGCAACTGCTGGGCATGCTGAATCGCTGATTGTGCTGCAGCAGCTGCAGCCTGTGCCGCCCTGCTAGCTGCGGCCTCATCGCCGCGTGCGTTGGCAGCAGCGACTGCAGCAGCGCTCTGCAGTGCTGACAAAACTGCATGCGCCGCTGCACCCACGCTAGCCTGCACTCGTAACTCAGGCGCTGCAAGTGACTGTTTCATGGCATCTACATCACAGCACAGCACATCGACTGTGTTCTGAAACAGATACAGCTTGCTGGGAGCTGGTGATGCACCAAACAGTGTGGTGTTTGCAGCTGAGATGTTGGCTAGGATGGCATTGCTGTATGCTGTTGCTCCTGCTGGGCTCATGCGCAGCCACAGCAGGTCAGGTCCAGCCTGGAAAGCTGTGGTTGCATATTGATGCAGCACAGGCCCTGCCACCACCTGCAACATGCCTGCCAGGCTGCCGCGCTGCTCAACTAGTGATATCAGGTGATCCCAGATGGCTGATGTGCTTGCATTGACTGTGTAGCGCTGCGTCAGCTCCACTGCATGCTTCAATGCTGCTTTCTGGGAGTCTGACAGGTCTCTGCACACCGCCTGATTGGCATTGGTTGGCGTCCTTCATGCAGCAGCAGTAGTTATTGGGGTGTGTGTCAGTTAGTTGCTCACACAGCAAAGCGAGCACTGAGCCATCAGCATCGACTGGCCCTCCTGCACTGTCAACACACACTGGCCTTGACACAAAGTGCTGCTCTGCACTCTAGCCAAAAACACAACACCTTCCTTGCACTACGCCGAACGTACGCGCTACAACCTTGTGCTGTGTTGCTGGCTGGCTGTACCTAATTCCTCGGAGCACAGCACACGCACCAGCCGAGCATGGACTGCCGGAACTGGACTATCTGCAGCGCCCTGCCGGCTTCACGCAGGTAGTTGAGCCGATTGCCAAAGGCGCTGGTGTAGTTGTTGATGTATGTCTTGTGTGATGTGGAATCCTCGCTGCGCCCGGCTCGCTGCATGTACCAGCTCCAGATGTCTGCTGGCAGGTTGGCTGTGCCCAGCTGCTGCACCATCAGCGACACTTCACCCGCCAGGGTGCTGCGCATGCTGTAGAAGCTGGGGGAATTGTGCTTGGCACCAGTTGCTGCTGCTGCTGCTGTTGTTGTGCCTGCAACAAAGCACATGGTAGTGGTGACAAAGCACACACTCGGCAACATCATGGCCAAATGGCTATGGCATGCCCAGTAGCAATTATTATTATTACACGGCAACATCAGCAAGATTCGTGCATCGGGCAAGGGCATTCCATGAAAAAGGATGCAACGATGTCCCTTGAGCCAGATGCGAAGGTGACTGCACGCTCAAGGCGACGCATTGCGAACCATTCAAGTCCACCGCTGTGGCAACAGTCCGAAAACAGTGCATCAAGCTACCATGTGGTTGTGGCCAAACACTCACGACTAACCAAACCATGGGATGCTCATCACATTGACCTGTGGGGGCTGGGGACTGGAGGCGATCCCCTGTCCCCTGTCCCATAATCAGGCCCAGCAAGAGAAATGACCCAAAGCCCAAAGCCCAGCAGGGTCCCAGTGCCACATCTCTCCAACAGTAAAACACGATAGCATCCCACCGCCCACCTGCAGCCTGGATTTTGTCCCAGCCGCTGGCCAGGAAGCTGGCGCTGCTGATGGCAGAGTTGACAATCTTTGCCATGGATGTGTCGTTTGGTGCAGCAGCTGTGTCATCATCAAAGGCAGGCAGGTGCTTGAGGTCTCCATATGGCCACACGTAGCCCCTGGCATTGGCCAGTGTCTGCTTTGGCGGCTGGCCGGCCTTGCTCTGTACAATGGGCCGGCTGGGGCTGGTGGGCTGGAAGAAGGTCATGACTGCCATGGCAAGGTTCACCACAGCTCCCAGGCACAGACCAGACATGCAGCGTGGCAGGAAGGGCACGTAGTCAGGGGCCCCATAGGCAAACTCGTTCTGCAATTACAGCAAAAGCACGCAGCAAAAGGCGCAGTGGCAGCAGCACAATGTAAGACACACTTTACCTGGTGCACGCAGTGTGTGACAGGAGACCAGGGGCAGTCCCCAGCACCCAGTCCCCATCATCAGGTGGATGCAGTCTGGGCCAGCATGCTCCTGTCCTGACAGTTGTTGCTGTTGACCTGTAAAATCCACTGTCACCCATCCTGGCAGGCAATGTTCTTGCAGCCCTGTGGATAGCTGATTGCTGTCAGTACACACGCGGCATGGCAGCTCACCTTGCAGCCCCAGTTGATCATATAGAACCCTGTGCCCTGTGCCTTCTGAAATTGCTGCAGCAGTCCAGCCATGCCCACACCCCATACAGGAGGGATGCTCTCCTCAGAGACGCCCTCAACGCCTGTGAGTGACCAGCGCCAGCGAAAGGCTTCTGCCTGGCGGCGGCTGGTGTTCATGTGCCAGGAGCTGGCCAGCATGCCAGAGGCAGCCTGTACGCAGCGCATAGGTGCTGAGCCATTGGCATAGCGGCCTCCAGAAGTCAGGCTGGCTGGGTGATACCAGTTGGCCTTGCCAGCTGCCTTGTTGGCAAGCATGATGTCACTGCAAAGCCAGCAGTTACAGCAGCACGCCGCAGGGGCATCTTTGTGAGCATGCAGTTGTGAAAATGAAAAGCAACTAGGCTTTGGTAAAACAGGATGACAGCAAGTCTGCTTAGGGCACCCTATGTTTTAAAAGCAACTTCATGAGTATGCTGAACAGCCTTCTTGAATCTTTGAATCTTCTTGAATCTTTGCCATTTTTGTGCAGATAGCTACAGACTAAAGGGGAAACCGGTCTTGAATGACCTCTTTTAATCCTTGAATCTTTGAATCTTAGGATTTCAAGTTGTTGTATGGGGAATAAAAAAAATTTGGTTTTTTTTTAAACCCCCACATGGCAGCTCTTTCCTGGCCAGGAATCAAAGACTCAAAGATTCAAGCCGTGCTTAAAAGCAAATTCATGAGCATGTTGGGCAGCCCCTTTCTTTGCCAAAGATTCAAGGATTAAAGGCAAACCCGGCCTAACCACTAGGTTGGTGCTGAAACCTGAACTTTGGAGTATGAAGATTGAGCAGGCTAGCTGGCCAGGTGGACATGAAGCTTTTGATAAATGTTGCCAAGTGACCAGCCTGTCCACACTGTTGGTTGGCATAAACATAAACCCAGCCCTGACCCTCAGCAACTCACTTGACCTCCGCCAGTGCACTCAGCAGTTCGCTTTGCCAGTATTGCAGCACCAGCAGATTGGTCTTGAACCTTGTGGGCATTGCACGGAAGTCTGGCTTGGCGGCTGAATGAGCCATCTTGGCCTCCTTGGTAGATGGCTTGCCACCCTGGATCAGCAAAACACTTGTTGTCACACAGTTACCCTACTAAGCAGAGTGTGAAATGAGCATCAAAGTGCAAAGCAGCACCCAAGCATGATCAAGGTGCTGGTTTCAACCTGCTGTCTTAAAATCCTAAGAGCATGTGTGGCAAAATGCGCAGGTTGGGAAGCAAGATATGACCTGGTCTTATTCTTGGTCCAGTTGATGAGGTAACAACACTGCCCCCTTCATCTTGGTCTGCAGCACAACCTTGTCTGCAGCAAACTCCAGCCCCTACTGCCCTGCTGCAGGTACTGACCTTTGCGTCCCACCAGAACTCCATGAGCCGAACCACAGTGCGTGATGTGCCAGGGAACAGCAGGTCCACCTCCATCTCTCCCAGGCTCCTGTCTGCCTGTCTGTACTGAATGGTGCGCTTCATGCTGACAGCAATCCCCACGCTGTCAGCTGGGAAGCATAGGTAGCGGCCACCTTGCAGAGGGACACTGTATTCGTACACAAGCTGTGCAAGCAGGAAGGAAACAAGTGCAGGCGGTCCGTTGTGCATATGTCAGCAACCAGTTTGTCTTGACAAAGACAGTTGTATGCTGCGAGTAAGGGGTTTTGACCCATCACCGGGTGATTAATGCAGTTTGGCAGCAAAGCAGGTGCTGCTTACACTGGCTGGCTGACTGCCTGCAGGCCATTGGTGTTCAAGCAGGTTTTTGCTGCCCATTTGCTGCTTCTATTATTCACCTGGTATTTGACTGTTGCTTCCTCCAGATCCAGGCTCATTCCAGCTGCAAATGACTGCTTGATGCAGTTCTCCCAAGCAGCAGCATCTTTCCCCCACAGCAGCTGCCAGAAGTCACACAAGGCATGCTTCGAACGGCGCTGCAATCTGTTGAACGCATCCAAGCCCTTGGGATCCAGAATCTCACTGATGGCCTTTGCTGCGCCTGTGACAGGCTGCACCTGCTTGCCACAGAGGGGTGCTAAAGCGAGGAAGGCTGTGCTGGCTTTGCTTGCAGATGCAGCAACATCGAGACGGTCTGTTGCATCCCCAATGTACGCAGCCCAAACTGTAGGCAGCAGCAGATCAGGCAAAATGTGTTGGACGGAGCAGCATGTGGTGTGAAGGGTGCTGACATGCTACTACTGGCAGGAGCATGCTTGCTGTTGCCTGCATTTTGCTGTTAAAACCACAATGTGCAGAAACGAGACACACCTTGCTGTCCAGGCAGGTTATTACATTTGAGCAGCGCCATACTGCTGGAGCAGCGCTGCTGCACAGCTGAGGCGGCTCTGAAATGGCTGCCTAGAAGGCTGATGAGGGCTCTCAACGCTGTGAATGGATTATTTGAAGTTTCTGAATGCTATTGCAATGCTTAAAATCACGTGAATGGGCAGCACACGCGACTTGGCTGCTTTGTGGGAGTGTGGCACTGCACGGCCGATCTGATTGCAAATGAAAACAAACAGCGTTTGCAGCGTTAATTCAGCCGATTGCCATAAGCATAGAGCGACATTTAGCAAAGGTCACACATTCTGGCACGTGCCTTGGACTCCGAAAACCTCGAACCCTCCAAGTTGTACAGGGCGTTACAGCATCGTGTAAGACAGATATATACGACTCATGCATTTGCGTGTGTCACTGGGCGGTCATGTCTAGACGGTGAGATCTGACGCTGCATGCCAAATTGCAGTGCATGGCTCGAGCGTGGAACCTTGCTGCTCATCGTGCATGTGATGTCACAGCCTTCTTTACAGCCTTGCGCTATGATTCGGTAAGCATTATGGTTGTCTGCTGGATGCTGCATGCTGGATGCTGCATGCTGGATGCTGGTTGCTGCTGCCTCGTTGTCTGGTGCTGCCAATGAGTAGGCGGGCTACTCGGGGTGGTGCTGAGAGCCAATAATGCTGCTCTATCATGAAGCTGCTGCGCCTCCGCAGTTCGCCCAGGGTGTGAGTCGTCATTGCACTGCGTACTGCAAGCCCTGCTACTCGTCAAAGCTGAGGTCACCATGATCGCCACCGTGGATCATCACTAAAGGAATGTGTGTGATACATCGCGACATAGTGGAGTATCCTGCAACCCTTTTCAAAGCATCAGTGTGGACTGGGCTAGGTGCGGTGACTCTGGTTTGCTGGTTACAGGTGCTCAAGAACAGCCAAAAACAAATAGAATAATTCATGATAGGAAATTGCGGTAGGAGAGATGGTGATCTGCACTGCAGATTCTGCAGCCAGGGTGGGCTAAACAACCGCACCAGTGACACACGGTTTTGGGCACTCGGTGATGACCACCAGGATACCATTATCAGGCCATCAAGTGCGTTGACAACACTTCAGCCGGGTTTCCGGTGCTGAGTTTGCAGAGGCAACGCCAGGCTCCAGGCAGAGGGCCCTTCAGTGCAGCATTGGATCATGTTCACGCTATGAATGCACGTGGTCTCATAACGCTTTGAAGATCTACCAGCACTGCACTGACAGAAGCAGCCTCGCGTAAACCCGTCTACACCTGACCGGGCCAGGTCAGCTCTACCACCCCAGAGTTCACCGGACCGAACGCTCACTCGGCAGACATCTCGGCACGCATCTTCTTGATGACGGTCAAAACCTGCAGCATTGTAGGTGCGTGGTTCATTGAGTCGCAGCGGATCGCCCAGCTTGGCCTCTCACTCAGATTGGGCTGCTTGAACATCGTCAGATTGTGCACTGCAAAGCAGTCCTGCCAGGATCTTCAGTGAAGCGCTGAGGAGTGTGTAGCTGTGGAATCTGTGTTGCTGCACGATAGTGTAGATTAGTGCCTCAGATGCATGTGACTCCAGGCAGTGAGCTCCGTTGTTCCCCCCCCCTGGCACTGCTCAGGCCTCAGGCAGATCATCAAACCAACAGTGCAGTGCTGCTGTGGCATGGTCGCCCAACGCTGCAACAGGCTGCACGGAAACGTGCTGCAACAGGAGCAAGCGTTGTGTGTTGAAATCATAGTCAGTGAAACCGGCCATGCTGATTGCTGCAGCTACAACCCACACTGTGACAGCCAGACTGCCATGCTGGAGTGAGTGGCTCGCTGCTGTTGCTGCCACTGCTACTGCTGCTGTAGGTGTGCTACTGCTGATTAGCCTTGCAGGTCAGGTCCTGCTGGTGTCTGCGCTTGGCAGGGAACCGCAAGGTGAGGAGCAGCAGCAGCAATCAGACCTACAGATGTGTTTGCCAGCAGATCTGCTGCTCTATAGAACATGAGCCCTGGCCTGGAGCGCTTCTCGTGTTGCCCCTGCTCATTGCTGCCCTGTTGGTCTTTAACATGCAGGCACGTCACAGAGACAACAACAGAGCTTTGAGTGAGCTGATGCAGAGCTAGTGGCAACGGATTTGCACTCGTCATCTCTGCTCTGCCAACTGTACTGCCATGTTGAACTTTGAGAGTGCGACTTCCCGGCACAGTACACAAAAACCCACAGCAGCCAACCAGCGCTACAATTGTGAAGATCTAACCCAGCTGGCCGTACTGATAGTGGTCACCATCACGGCCTCAATAACGTATGCTGTACGGCATATGCCCATTGGGCAAACACGGCACGTCTGCCTGTCACGATGTTGCAGACGCACAACTGGCCTATTCTATGCCGAGAAAGGGCTGAAATCACCACCTAATGTCACAAGACGGGGGTACCGCATGGCTCAGGGCAAAGCCAGAAGACTCCCCAACCTGGGCGCTACTGCAAACACGACACAGGTTGCACAGGCAGCCTGCGGCAAGGATAGCCTAACAGACCGGAGTGTGCAGATGTGTTGCTGCTGGCGCTGACGCCTGCCGCTTACTCGTCCAACAACACGGCAGACACGCCTGACCGGCGCGCGTACATCAGCCCTCCACAGGTGCGTCTGCCGCAGCTGAGTCAGCGGGCTCCGTGTCTTGCTATGCACGTTTCATGTGCAACAAGGGCAGCCTGTTTGTGCCTCGCAGGGGCCGGGTAAGCTGCAGGCGGCGGATGCACCCGTTGATCAGTGCAGGAATGAAGTGCTGCTCCTCCTATTCACTGCAAACTGGGTCTGCGCTGCTGTCAATACTTCTGCACAGGATCAAGGGGGCTGCGGAGCGTGTGTTGGCTTTGCAGTCACTGCAGCTGCTGAGGCTGCAATCAACGTGCACCTAGGGCAGAGCTGGAACATGTTGAGCCTCTCAGAGCAGGACCTCAGCTTCTGCAGGTGCGAGTAAAACAAGCGCGGTGTGCGTATGAACATCATAGCCTGCTATACTGCTGAATGCTGGCGGGGCCTCTGTTGCACAATCATTTCCATACAGGCAATGCCATACTGTACTGTTCTTGGGCGTACTCAAAGCACCATTGCGCAAAGCTTCATGTCTACTGCATGCGTGCCGGGAACCGCACTGTTATCACCACCAGCCCCATGCGAGCATCCGATAAATGGTGTGCTGTTTGAAATTTCTGTAGGCTGTTGCCCCGAATCAACTGCAACTCTGGGGCTTCATATGACAGCGTTGTCCAGTACTTTGTTCAGCAGGAAATCAGGCACTGGTCGTCACGGGACTGCTTCCCATACATAGGAGCACCAAGTGACAATTGTCTCATCGCTGGCAAAGAATTCTGCGCGTCGCAGCTCCCGTCAGGTGGTGAAAGACGCCTGTGATGTTCCGAGCTGTTTATGACATTCTCTGACATCATGCATTCAGTTTGTGGTGACAACCTCTCCAGCAGCATGATTCGTCACAGTACTCTTCAACCCTAGGATATAGCAATAACAAATCGCTACACAAACTGCTGTGGACAAGTTATATGGCGTGGGTACTCACTGTAACGTAACGTGATCCATGGTGCAGGGGGAGCATTCACGGTAGCCTATGCTGGCAGTGCTCTCACAACCATCGCCAGGGCAAAAGAACAGATCATGTTGACAGGTGGCGTCATGACATCCATCGCCATGTCTTCTTCCAGATTCATGGACTTTGTGGCCAACAGGACAGCAGCAAACGGCGTGTTCTCTGCCAATGAAAATGTGCGCGTGGCTGCTCAGCAAGACGTGGTGATGCACGCGGTGTTCTGCTGTGGCTGGTGGGACAACCCTCAAAATCCGGGTGACGGTTACTGGATCTGCAACAACAGGTGGGACAGCAGGCTTCAAACTGTGCTGAAACCCCGCCGCAGAGTAGAACTCGTACATGTACTGTACAGTATGTGTTTGTAAGTAGGGCGCCGCACTCTGCTGTGCTGCCCGCACCATGTGACACGTTGCAGTGCACTGCTGGCAGCGCTATACTATAGCGCGTATGACACACGCCTTGCATACCTGAGCCTCAGCTGGCAGGCTGGCAGCCTAACCTAGTGAGGGGCCTGCACAAGAGAGCGAACAGCAGCACTTCAACATAGGATGCTGGCACCATATGTAGTGCCTGCACATGCATGAGATGTGTCCCGGCAGCTCAATGCTGCTGCATCCTGCACTGTTTGTCTTCATGGCCACGTGCAGTTGGGGGCCCAACTGGGGCTTGAGAGGCTCCTTTAAGATTGCTTATGGCTCAGCATACGTCATGCAGCCCGACTACACGTTCGCGCTGCAGTTCAACAGAAGCAGCACAACAGAGCAGGCAACCCGCACCAGGCAGAGGCTGGCCCCAGACCTCGCGCGAGACCCAGCTCAACCTGGCTGCCTTTTGTACAGCCCCAAGCAGCCCCAGCGCTTGGTCAAGCTGACAGACGACCTGACCATCCTTGCAACCACTGCACCTACTGTTGCGCTCCGCATACGCAAGCCAGACGTTTTGGCTGATGTAATAACTTCAAACCTGGGTTTTGTGTGCAGCCTGTTAGCAGCAAGCAAGGGACCCTTCAGAGTCTGCGGCCGGACAGCGCATCTGTTAAGCAGTGTTATGATTGTACTAGGGGGATCAATAAGAACCTATCCACCTACAGCAGTCTCTCAGCCAACTTGAATGCATGAAGTTTCTTGTGATACCACTGGCACACACCTTGCATGAGAGCGTGTGCTACATCAACCAATCACCTGGCAGAAACTCGGCATGAGTTAGTATAGCAGCTGCAGGGGCAAGTGAAGATATTTGCACGTTGCTGTGTGCCGACATCTTGGTGGCTGTTTCACAGCATGCTACTTGCACAACCGTGCAGCAGCACCATTAATAAATACCTAGGTGTGCTGCAAAGTGACTGCCAATTGCTTTAGCGGACGCGGGCATGGCTGCTCTGTTGGCAAAGCAGCAGCAGGTGTGAAAGATGCAGCAGGCTCGGAGTGACACCCCAGCTGCTTATCGATGCATGCACGTCCTCGCGGCATAACAGCAAAGCGCACGCATTGTATCGAAAACATTATTCGATTAAATATCGTTTAAGCTGAGTGCCTCGGTGAAAACATCGACAACATTGCGAAATCGAAGCACATTGCCGAGCGATGCGAAGTGCCACTGACAGCAGCCCAGTCAGCACCTGCTGCTGCCAGCACAGACAGGCACAAACAAGCAGGATCGAAGTTCTGAACCAAAAGCCTAAACACTCGTCTGCCAGGCTGCCAGTGGCAGGCACCACAGCTCAAACACAGCAGCCATTCCTCTGTTAGGGCACTATGACCACAGGCAAACGTTAACGGCGTTATCACAGCGTTAACCTGCGTTAATCAGCGTTATCTCAGCGTTGATCAGCGTTAATGGCACGTTATCTGCAGTTAACGCAGGGGCTGCGCGTTAACTGGCGTTAACGAAAAAGCAGGAACCACGGGGGTTAGAAACTGCGACCAGAGGTCGCAGTTACCCATGGGTTACACGCCTGCAACATGTGCCTGCCCAGCTGCCCAGGGCAGCTGCAGAGGGCCTCAGGTTTTGCTGTGATTTGCGGGTAGTTTGCTGCAACATAGAGGCAGAAGAGAGTCTTGGCGAAACAAATCAATTATTCCTTCGTTCTGCTGAGCTGCAGTCACTTGCACACGTCCATCGCCATCACCAGGAAACATTGATGAGTCAAAAGATGACTTTCTACAAACAACTATACGTGTTATAGGTTCCATATGAGCAAACCGCAATGCTTGCAAGAGGAGAAGGGTCGCAAAAGACACATGTGTTACTGTACAGTAACAACTGCTGCCTTCAAACTGCAGAGCATTCAGCTGGTTGAGCAATCTTGCAAAGATCATATAGTTGTACAACTGAAATGTTTTCCGATGATCCGGTATGATCGATGCACTCCGCAGCAACCTGCCCGAGGTAGTTGAAGCACTGCTGCGCAGCATCCCCATCCAGCGTGCTCTGCGTGGCTTGGAAATATTGTCAAATGTATGATCAGATGGCCTGGAACGCGATCGAGACAGGAAGGTTGCTGCACGCTTGATGCAGCACAACAGCACCGGCCTGTAGGGCCCCTTGTTCTGCAGGCGCAAGCACAAAGGCCGGAGCTATGTCGCTGTCAGTGAAAAATGATCTGGATCTGATTGATCAGTCTGGATGTGCAGCTGCTTGAAGAGCAGGTGGGCTACGAGGAGTTGGCCCGCTGTGCACAGCAGCAACAGCAGCATGATCAGCAGCTGATTCACGCCACCTGCAGCGTGCAATGATATGTGCAGCGTGCAATGTTGGGTATGATAAATGGCACCCCAAGGAGTCATAATTCTGCACAGGTGCCTTCAGACGCCACGCGCAGCAGCTGCAGCAGCCGCTGCCACTGCTGCTGCTGCCACTGCTGTAGCGGCCGCAGCTGGGCTCCCAAGCAGCAGCAGGGGTACCCCTGCCACCAGTGGTTTGCAATCAGCTGGGCGCATGCCAGACCTGCATGTGCACGGCATGGACGGTGCAGTTCGGTCAGCAGCAATGCACGCATCAGCAGCAGCACCGTCGCCGATGGCACCACACAGGGCAACGCCAACACCAGCAGCGGCAGCGGCGGCAGCAGGGCTTCCTCCCACTGTGCATACACGCAGCCAGCGGAAAGGAGGGTCTAATAACAAGCAGCAGCAGCAGCAGGGCGCAAGTGCAGATGTGCTCAAACTGGTAGGAGCCGTGAGCAAGACAGCGCAAGAGGTGAGATGCTCCAGCATAATTAAATCAGCTATTGAACATGTATGCTCAATGTTGCTCCTATGGTACGGTGGCATTTGGGAGAATAAACCTGGCACCAATGTCATGCACAGCTGAAGGTGACTGCTGTTTAAGACACAGGTTTTGCGCCAAAGCATTGTTGCTTCATGTGCTAAATCAGCTCAGTCCTGCCAGGCAGCCAGTTTGGTGCACATCATGCTTAGTTGCGTGACTTGCCAGGGTAGCCTGTCATGCGCGAGGTCTAGTACAACCCAAGCAACAATATGCTGAATTCTAAAAGCAATGCATTTTGTTGTGTCACTTGCCCGCACAGCAACTGGGCAAGCAGCAAGCCAGGAATCGCAGGGATGCAGCTCGGCTTGCAGCAGCAAATGCTGCTGCCAAAACAGCAGCTCACAGCGGCAGCAGCAGCAGCGCCAAGCCTACAAAGAGTGGGCGTGTAGGACGGCCCAACCTGAGGAGTGGCAGCCCAAGACCAGCCCAGGACACATGGGAAGGTCGGGCTGCGGCGGAGGCGACTGCAGCGGCACACCAGGCTGCTGCAGCCGCTCAAACAGCACAGCAGGCTCCTGCAGAACCTCAGGTAGCAACAGCAACTCCTGCTGCTGATGGCTCAGCTGCTACAACTGACCCATTAGATGCTCGGCGTGCTTTAAAAGAGCGTTGGGCACAACATCAGGCAACGAAAGCAACAGCAGCAGCAGCGGCGGCAGCGGCAGCGGCACAACGCACAGGTCAGAACGCTGCAACAACTGCCAGAGAAGCTTCTGCTGTGGCCGCTGCTTCCGCTCGCGGCAGTGCTGCACAGGGAGATGTTGGTGCTGCTGCTGCTGCTGCTACAGCTACTGCAGCAGCAGCAGCCATTGCAAGGGAGAACAGAGATGTGTATGCTGGCGGATTTGTGCCTGCAACAGAAGACCAGGAGGCAGATGCAGGTTGCATATGCGACATGGCACACAGCATGCAGCACTTTGGGGTTGAAGAGGGCGGTTGGGGCTCAGAGGGAGAAGGGGAGGAGGGTGGGTCACAAGGTGACGACCAGGTTGAAGAAGGCGCAACAGGCGTTAACATTAGCGAAATCAGTGATGAGCACAGTGCAGGAAGTACTAGTGAGGAGGAAGACGAGGGTGAGTTGGTTGAAGCCACCGATGGTACGGACAGCCAGAGTGACTAGTAATGGTTGCTCAGTCATGTGCAGGGTGGTGCACACTGGGCTGCAACATCTGTGGTGCACACACGTGATAAGGAATGCAATCATTTTGTTTATGGGCATTGTGCAATCTTTAATGCACTGTTTTCCTATGTTGGCATTTGGATCAGTCTGCTGCCAGCCCACTGCAGAGTAGTTTAGTAGCTGCAGCACTGCTGAGTGAGTAATTGCTTTCAGGAAACTGAAGCAAGTTTTCATCATCATCATGTTACCCAAGCAAGTTTTATATATTAGGTCACCTAATCAAGCATGCAAATGGGCTTAGATCAAGCATGCAAGTGGGCTTCAGCTGCTCAGCTGGTCAGTGGCATTGTGTACATGCTTGCAGCAATGCTGCAGCTACTGCTCCTACTGTAGCTGCAGCAGCTAACCTGTACTGACTCGGCATGGGGCACTGTGCAGCCAGGTTCAATTACTAGCATCATTTCTGGCTGTTTTGACGACAGTACGCTCTGCATTAATGTGTTAACGTTCAACGTTAACTGACGTTAAGGGCTGCGTTAATCAACGCGTTAACACGCGTTAACATCGTTACCGGCGTTAATTTTGTGCAGTAACGCGGGCCTGGAATTAACGCGAGTTAACGTGAGATAACGCGTGATTAACGTGCCATTAACGCCAGTGTTTTGTCATAGTGGGGGGTACTTGCCTGCAGGTGGTCGGGAACTTTTTGATCCGCCTATACCATCACCTAGCCCACCGCCTGCTGTGCCTGCGTCACCATCGCCTGTGCTGAGATCGCCCAGGCCGCAGCCGTCCCCTTCAGCATCGCCCGCTCCACCCAACACAAGCCCTTCACCATCGCCTGGCAAGGATGCTTCAGGTAAGCGCAGAGGCAGGACATGATCATGCATGTTCCATGACACTCTGCTGCTGCTCAAATCAGTGCGAATCTACAGCTGTAGCTGGGAAATTATTGCTTCTCTGTGCATGGCATCTGCACGACACTTTCCAATTGCTTGCTGCCATAGACATGTAGTGTGTGAGTTGCGGCACTGTGCTGTTGCTGTGCGCTGTCCTATGGTTGTTGCAAATCTGTTACAATCATACAGACATGCAGAGGTGCTGGCCAGCAGGCGTGACGGGCAAGCACTTGGACTAATGTTGTAGTTGCTGCTGCCGCCTGATCATACGTGCACAGCCGACTGGTGCAACAAGACCACCGCAGACCACCCTACATGCAAGCGCTGCGTGCAGGACATCGCAATTGGGTATTACCACTTGTGCGTGCTACTCTATGATGGCAGAGTGTGCGGGCGTCAACCAATTTGGGGAGTTGTTGCAGGGCTCGACGAGTTCACAAAGTGGCGTATGGTCTTCCAATGTACTTCTTCCAGCCATCGCCTGGGTTGGCACCCCTATACGCCGCCTTAATTGTGGGGCCGGGTTCTGCTCTGCAGAGCCATCAACAGGTGAAAACACGATGTACTGTGTTGGACGCGATATCAGGAATGACACGTATGACCGCGCCCTGCCAGTACCACAGCCTGTGGCACTGCAAGGCTTGAAGCAAGCGCGGCGCGTTGCTCGAATCGTTAGCGGCTATAGCTGGACATGTGCACTGCTCTCAGCGCCTGGCAGTGCTAGCTCAGTGCAGTGCTGGGGTAACGTATACTACCGAGGCGCAGCAGGCGTTGTGGAAATATCTGGAGTCGACACAGCAGTTGAGTTGGCTTCCAACAGCGACTTCACCATGGTGGTTGCGTGATACTATTGGATCGGAGTGTTGCATGCTGGGACTGGCGCTTGCAAGCCAGCAGACTACCAGGACTGAGTAATGTAGTGCGCGTTGTGGTGGGCTGGTCCTTCGCGTGCGCGGTTGTCAAAGCGGAGCAAGAAGTTGGCTCCCTGTGGTGTTGGCGAATGATTGAACAAGAACTAATCCAAAATAGTCCTGTGGTGAATATGACTACTCTGGGGTACTTGAAACCGCAACAAATGCCGGGGCTGCCAGGGTACGTCACTGATGTTGTGGTGGGATGGGATCATGTATCGCCCTGTACAACTTGGAGGGTTCGAGGTTTTCGGAGTCCAAGGCACGTGCCAGAATGTGTGACCTTTTGTAAATGTCGCTCTATGCTTATGGCAATCGGCTGAATTAACGCTGCAAACGCTGTTTGTTTTCATTTGCAATCAGATCGGCCGTGCAGTGCCACACTCCCACAAAGCAGCCAAGTCACGTGTGCTGCCCATTCACATGATTTAAAGCGTTGCAATAGCATTCAGAAACTTCAAGTAATCCTTTCACAGCGTTGACAGCACTCATCAGCCTTCTAGGCAGCCATTTCAAAGCCGCCCCAGCAGCAGCATGGCGCTGCTCAAGTGCAGTAACCTTCCTGGACAGCAAGGTGTGTCTCGTTTCTGCACACTGTGGTTTAACAGCAAAATGCAGGCAACAGCAAGCATGCTCCTGCCAGTAGTAGCATGTCAGCACACTTCACACCACATGCTGCTCCGCCCACCACATTTTGCCTTATTTGCTGCTGCCTACAGTGTGGGCAGCGTACATTGGGGATGCAACGGACCGTCTCGATGTTGCTGCATCTGCAAGCAAAGTCAGCACAGCCTTCCTCGCTTTAGCACCCCTCTGTGGCAAGCAGGTGCAGCCTGTCACAGGCGCAGCAAAGGCCATCAGTGAGATTCTGGATCCCAAGGGCTTGGATGCGTTCAACAGATTGCAGCGCCGTTCGGAGCATGCCTCCTGTGACTTGTGGCAGTTACTGTGAAGGGAAGGTGCTGCTGCTTGGGAGATCTGTACCAAGCAGTCATTTGCAGCTGGAATGAGCCTGGATCTGGAGGAAGCTACAGTCAAATACCAGGTAAAATTAGAAGCAGCAACCGGGCACCAGCAAAAACTGATTGAACACCAATGGAATGCAGCCAGACATTGTAAGAAGCAGAGTCTTTGCTACCACTGGCAAAGCATTCTGTCAAACTGCAATAATCACCCCAAACCCTTTTGCTTGCAGCATACAGCTGTGTTGTATGAAAGATCAATTGGTTGCTGACATCTACACTACGGGCTGCCTGCACCTGTTTCCTTCCTGCTTGCACAGTTGGTGTATGAGTACAGTGTCCCTCTGCAATCTGGCCGCTACCTATGCTTTCCAGCTGACAGCGTGGGGCTTGCTGTCAGCATGAGGCACACCACAGGCAGGCAGACAGGAGCCTGGGGGAGATGGAGGTGGACCTGCTGTTTCCTGGCACATCACGCACCGTGGTGCGCCTCATGGAGGCTTGGTGGGATGCTAAGGCAAGTACCCTGCTGCAGTGGCTGTTTCGCTGCAGAAATGGTTGGGAAGGGGGCAGTGTTGCCACAAGAGCTGCCATATCTGATCTAACTGGGCTGTGTACGTGTTGAACTGGCCACTTCCTGATTGAAAATTTCTGTTTGTGTCTGTTAGATAGGGGTGGCAGGTGACTGTCTAGTTAGACAGGGGTGGCACGTGACTGTCTAGTTAGACAGGGGTGGCATGTGACTGTACTTGAATGCACAAGCCACTGCTGTGACAGTGTGCCGAGTGCAGTGCTACTCTGAAAATTCTCCAGGCAGCAGGTTGAGACCAGCAACTTGATCATGCTTGAGTGCCGCTTGCAAATGATGCTCAGTCTACGCTGTGCTTAGCAGTTCAACTGGCTGAAATCAAGTGTTCTGTTGATCCAGGGTGGCAAGCCATCTACAAAAGAGGCCAAAGTGGCTCATTCAGCTGCAAAGCCTGACTTCCGTGCAATGCCCACAAGGTTCAAGACCAATTTGCTGGTGCTGCAATACTGGCAAAGCGAGCTGCTGACATCACTGGTGGAGGTCAAGTGAGTTGCTAACGGTCAGGGCTGGGTTTATGCTTTAGGCCACAAGCTTTTGACAGGGCTGCTGATCACTTGCGCAACATTTATCTAAAGCTTCATGTCCACCTGGCCAGCTAGCCTGCTCAATCTTCATACTCCAAAGTTCAGGTTCCAGCACCAACCTATTGGTTAGGCCGGGTTTGCTTTTAATCCTTGAATCTTTGGCAAAGATTCAAAGATTCAAGAGGCTGCCCAGCATGCTCATGAATTCGCTTTAAAACACTGCTTGAATCTTTGAATCCTGGTCAGGAAGAGCTGCCATGTGGGGTTGCAGAAAAGAAAACAAAAAACTTTTTTCGATTCCCCATACAACAACTTAAATCCTAAGATTCAAAGATTCAAGGATTCAAAGAGGTCATTTGAGACCGAGTTTCCTTTTGATTTGTAGCTATCTCTACAAAATGGCAAAGATTCAAGAAGATTCAAAGATTCAAGGAGGCTGTTCAGCATACTCATGAAATTGCTTTTAAAACATAGGGTGCCCTAAGCAGACTTGCTGTCATCCTGTTTTACCAAAGCCTAGTTACTTTCCATTTTCACATCTGCATGCTGACAAACATGCCCCTGCGGCGTGCTGCTGTTACTGGTTGCTTTGCAGTGACATCATGCTTGCCAACAAGACAGCTGGCAAGGCCAACTGGTATCACCCATCCAGCCTGACATCTGGAGGCCGCTACGCCAACGGCTCAGCACCTATGCGCTGCGTACAGGCTGCCTCTGGCATGCTGGCCAGCTCCTGGCACATGTACACCAGCCGGAGGCAGGCAGAAGGCATTCGTTGGCGCTGGTCACTTACAGGCGTCGAGGGTGTCTCTGAGGAGAGCATTCCCCCTGTCTGGGGGATTGGCATGGCTGGTCTGCTGCAGCACTTTCAGGAGGCACAGGGCACCGGGTTCTACATGGTCAACTGGGGCTGCAAGGTGAGCCATGTCACTCCTCTTTGGCTGGAAGCAGCACACACAGCCAATATCTGCAGGGATATAGTTGAACTTGTACTCTGGGTTCTGCTACATACCACAGCCAGTCATCAGAATGCCAGCTAGCATTGTTGATGGGGCCGGGGACTGGGGTTCCGTCCCCAGCCTTCAGTCCCCGCATCTGTCATTCAGCTCAGGTGCACCAATGTCATGCGTATATTATCAAGTGACTTGCTTCATTTCATGCCATTTCTGCTCCACCTGCACCCACGTAACCTACTGTTGGCTGTGTGCCAATGGTTTCAACCAGAGAGTGGGTCACCCTATAGCTTCAGCACCTGTGCACTGACAGTGTGCTGCTGCTATCTCTGCTCTGATGTGCTGATGTTGAACTGCAGAATGAGTATGCCTATGGGGACCCTGACTACGTCCCCTTTCTCCCGCGCTGCATGTCGGGTCTCTGTCTGGGAGCAACCGTGAACCTTGCAATGGCAGTGCTGACCTTCTTCCAGCCAACGAGCCCAAGCCGGCCCATTGTGCAGATCAAGAAAGGCCAGCCACCACGGCAGACACTGAACAACGTGAGGGGCTATGTGTGGCCCTATGGAGACCTGAGGCATTTGCCTGCTTTTGATGATGACACAGCTGCTGCACCGACTGACACAGCCATGGCCAAGCTGGTCAACTCTGCCATCAGCAGCGCCAGCTTCCTGAGCAGCGGCTGGGACAAGATACGAGCTGCAGGTGGGTGGTGGGGTTACCTGCTGTTGCAAAGGTTTGGCACTGGGCCCATCTGCTGGGCTTCAAGGTCTCCTGCTGGGCCTTGCTGGTCTTTTGGAGGCTCTGCTGTGTTTTAATGTGCCAGTAGCCTTTTTCCAAAAGGTGCCTTTCCTGCATTTTCATCAGCTGCCACACACAATTCATGGTATGAGTGCAAGTTGATGGTGCAATCCGCTGGGCTTCAATACACCAGGCTGCTATGCCTTGCTGACTGCATTCTTGCCTGTTTGCAATTCAACACTGGGTAACATGTAAGTGAGCTTACACCACCTACTGTGTCACTCCCCCCCCCTCTTCCCCGCTGGGTTTTGATGCCTCAGGCACGGCAACCGCACCCTCCGCAGCAGCAGCTGGTGCAACGCACAATGCCCCAAGCTTCTACAGCATGCGGAGCACGCTGGCTGGTGAGGTGTCCCTGATGATGCAGCAGCTTGGGACAGCAAATGACACAAACTTGCCAGGAGATGTTTGGAACTGGTACCTGCAGCGAGCTGGACGCAGCAAGGATTCCACATCCTACAGAACATACGTGAACAACTACACCAGCGCCTTCGGCAACCGCCTGGACTACCTACGTGATGGCAGCAGGGCACTGCAGATAGTCCAGTTCCGCCAGTCAATGCTTGGCTGGTATGTGTGTGTTGCTCCAAGGAATTAGCCCAGGCCAGCAGCAGCATGCTGGACGGAGGGCTCTGTGTAGTGTGTGATATGTGCAGCTTTGTGTGCTGACCCAAGTTATGTGGGGTGTGAGGATCATACTTGGCATCACAGTTGCTGGTGTAACTGTTTCCTCATCTCATAACCTGCAACCCAATCAGCTGCTGCAGAGCTCCAGTGCTAGCAGCAGCACTAGGTGTCAAGGGTAACCATTGACGTCTGATGGCTCATGGCTCATTCTTGCTTGCTCATAACAACTGACAATCTCCGAAACATGCCGCTGCTGCATGCAGGACACCAGTCAATGCAAATCGGGCTGTGTGCAAAGACCTGTCAGAGCCCCAGAAAGCATCTCTGCAGCACGCATTGGAGCTGACACATTGCTATACAGCCAATGCTAGCACATCCACCATCTGGGATCACCTTATCGCCCTAGTTGAGAAGCGGGGCAGCCTAGCAGGCATGCTTCAGGCAGTGGCAGGACCCTTGCTGCACCAGTATGCCACGCCCGCATTTCAGGCTGGACCTGACCTGCAGTGGCTGCGCATGAGCCCAGCAGGAGCAACAGCATACAGCAATGTCATCCTAGCCAAGATCTCAGCTGCAAACACTAACCTGTTTGGGGCATCAGCACCTCCCAGCAAACTGTATCTGCTACAGAATACAGTCGACATGCTGTGCTGTGATGTAGATGCCATCAAACAGTCACTCGCAGCGCCTGAGGCACGAGCACAGGCTAGCGTGGGTGCAGCAGCTCACGCAGTTTTGTCAGCACTGCAGAGCGCTGCTGCGGTAGCTGCTGCCAATGCACGCGGTGATGAGGCCACAGCCAGCAGGGCGGCACAGGCTGCAGCAGCGGCAGCCCAGTCAGCGCTTCAGCATGCTCAGCAGTTGCAGGCGCTAGGGGTGAATGCAGCCACAACAGCCAGGCTGAGCGCTAGCATCCCTTTGCCACTGCAGCAGGCAGCAGAAACACCTGTGGGCGGTGAGCAGCCAGCTGCCGAGTTAGAAGCAGAGCCAGTAGAGCTGGTAGCAGTTGGTGCCGCAGGCGGCTTGGATAGCAGCACAGACATGGGGACTGCAGCATATGCCACGGTGACAGCATCACTTCAGCAGGCAGCTGCAGCTGCTGATATGGCTGCAGAATTGGCACAAGGACCTCAGCCATATGTCCTCCCTCGTGGTGCTGGCATGCTGGCGCTGTTTTCTGATAACTGGGGTGGCAAAGCAGTGCAGCTGCAAGCAGGCAGGGCGCTGGTTGGGGAGCAGTACTTCACACACTACAGCATTGTGCAGCTTATGTCAGCAGCAGGTGTGCTGCTGCAGCAGGAATCTGCACAAATTGTGCAGGTTCGTGTGGCAGCAGAGTGTTTGTCAGCAGGCCCAGCAGCCCAGCAGCAGCAGCTACTCACAGGCCACTGGTCGAAGAAGGCTTACAAACTCAGCGTGACTCCTGGTCTGAACTTGCTGCTGCACTGCCAGCCAACACACAACTGGGGCAAGAAGTTCACCGCCAGCTGCCCCGCTGCTTGCAGCCATGAGGCTCTTTTCCCTGGTCTCTCTCATGCCAAAGTCACCACTGCACTAGGTGAGCAAGGGTGTTAGCCGAGCTTCAAGGGTTTCAAGATCTGGTACATCAGTGCCCCCGTTGTTGAAACTGTTTAGAGCTTGCAGGAATGCTTTCAAGTGCTTGTTGTTGGGATGCCGTTGATACACTTTGAATAGCCTGGCTGAGTTGCTGGGCTCTCCTCTCAGCAAGTCATAATAGTCTATCCTAAGCTGTGCAAGTGTTCGCTCCATCTTGCCACGCAACTCAGCCAGGGAAGGGGCTTGCTGCCTTTCCCGCCTTGTTGTGGTTTGCTGTGTGCGTGGCTGAGTTGCTCTCTGGGATGTTGATGGGGTGTTTGTTGTTTCCACTGGTGGAGAAGGTCTACACTCAAAAACAGCCTGCAGGTTCCTGTAGTGAAACACAAGACACTGTGCAATTGCATCAGCAATGTCGTGTCTTTGTGCAGGAGAGTATTGACTCCAATTCGATAAGTCATGATCTCTTCTAGCAAATGCGTTGCCAGGCACAGCAGGGTTAAGTATGTTGCCAACCATCTCAACCACACGCTGCTTTCGCCTCCACCGTGTGTCCTGTTTCCATCCATGAATGTTCAAGAATGGATACCGCTTTGTTGCATGAATTATTCTGATGGGAATCCCTTTTTGAACGAAATACATGCCTATACATGATTCCAATTGAAGTGGGAATACCAGCCCACGGGAAGCCTCTTGATCAAAGTACTGCATCTCTATCAGACAGTAGTAAGGCCTGCCGTTAAGCAAGGTTTCAACATGATGAACAATGCTGTCTAAGTGTCTCTTGACTTCAGCTGGATCGTGCACCACATAAGCATGCTCATCCAACAATTGTGTTTTAGTCAAGTACATAATCCTTTGAGCTGTTGGCTTGCCATCAAACAAGCAAACCCCGCAATTCTGACTGCCTACATCAATACTGAGGCACACATCATCAGGTGGCTGTGGGGATGGCCGAAGCATTTGTTACAGATTGGACACCAAAATATTTTCTGCATGTTTGTGCTGTTGCAGGCCGCTTGATATATGAGCCACGCCGGCCAGTGAGGCAGTGCGCTCAGCAGCAGCAGCAGGCAGTGGCTAATAACAGCGCCGTTGCAGGCATGCAGGGTGATGGGCCTGAGCAGCTAGGAGTGGCCAGCAGGGCTGCTGAGTCACAGCAGCAGCCTGAGGGTTTCGGTGAGCCAGCAGCAGCAGCAGCATCCATCTCAGGGCAGGCAGCAAACAAGCAGCAGCTGCTGTCAGATGCTTTAGCAGCTGTGGCAGAATTGGCCATGTGTGAAGATGCTCCAACAACAGATGCTGCATTTGCTGTTGCATGGAGCTGCATTGCTGGCCTGCTGAAAGGCACTGGCAGCGCTTCTGGCAGCGCTGCTGCTGCTGGTGTGAAGCAGGACCTGCAGAAACTGTACATGGCTGTGGCAGCTGGTGAAGCAGCACAGCCAACTGCACTTCAGCAGCTGATGGGGCAGCTGCGAAAGCTTGCTAGCAGCGGCAATGTTGGCTCGCTGGCAGCCAGCAGCAGTGGTGAACCAGCAGCAGTTCCACTGGCAGTACCAAGGGTTGCAGCCAAACAGCTGCATTGTGAGAATGCAGTGCCAGTGAGCATTGACGCTGAGCTGCCAGCACCACCAAATGGCCTGGTGAACAGCAGCAGCAGCAGCAGCAAGCGTGCAGCAGGGGCTTTGGGAGGTCGCAGCAGCGGCAGCAAAAGGTTCAAGGGCACTGCAGCAGAGAACAGGGCACCACCTGACTGGGCTGATAGCAGGCCTGGCCGCTGGGTTGATGAGGAGTATTACGTGCAGCTGGGAGATGTGGTGTTTATGCAGGTGGATGGCAGCTGTGACAGAGACCCATGCACATTCTTTGTGCCACGCAACAACAGCAGCTCCATCGGCAGCAGTGCTGGTAGTTCTGTGGGAGCAGCTGCTGCTCGGGCGTGGGTGTTCAGGGTGGAGTCTTTTGGAGGCGCAAGTGGCCAGGATAGCAGCATGATGGCACGGTTCTATTACAATACACAGCGGGACTTACAGCAGCCTCTGCTGTTTAAGCGCAAGTCAGAGCGGCTGGTGCTGAGCAAGGTGCAGGGAATAGTGCACACACTGATGCCATCCAGTGTGAATGAGGTGCTGCAGCTTCTAGATGCGCAGTTGGTGGAAGAGGTAGTAGAGGCTGTTTGGCAGAAAGTGGATACTGAGTAGTGCACTGCTAGCAGCGCTGCTATCAGTGCTTGTGTTTAGGCTGTGGTCCAGGCATGCCTGTTATGCAGTTGTCAAGGATGTTTGGTGACTCACCATGACTGCATGCTACAGGGCTGGGCAGTGGGTCTGGTTCCTCTGTGGTTCAGCATGTGTGTCTATGTAGACAAGAGCAGCAGTGCCATGTATATGGTATGGTGTGGTGCAAGCTGTGTTTTGATCTTAAGACCAAACCTTTGGTAACTTTGTATTGATTATGAATTTTTACAGCGATATATATTTTAGTCCCAGGTGGAGACAATGGAGACACACATGGAAAGGCCTGACTGTTACACTCGTACACTATGCTTGCACTGCAGCAATCATGCCATCAATAGTCCCAATGTACAAGCTCCCTGCCTTGTGCAGAAATAGTCACGGTGGTTGTGATCATCACAGTTGATGATCAACTGATAAAGGTTGCAATCAAAACCAAACAATCACCCAACCCACAAAGCAGACAGCTCCAAAGCCCTGAGCTGAGCAACTTGCAAGCATGATGCTTATATGCATTGGATCCCAACAGCCAGCACGGCAGGCCTCACTGCATCATCCCCTGTCACGAGTTTGCTTGTTGCCGTGGCCCTGCCACGCAGCCCTGCTGCCCATACACAGCTGACTGCTTTGCAGCAGCTGTATCGTACTCTGAACCAACAACGATCACCATGTTGCACTGAGGGAATGCAAAACAAGTTTTAATTTATCATAACTTGGCTCAGGCTCAGCCTTGCCCACACGCTGAGGCTAGGTACTTTGCAGTATTGACTCAGTCCTCAGCTGGCAGCTCAATCCCAATCCAACATTGCAGGTTGCTAACATAGCATCATACGGTATGACTTGCCAACCGGTACTCAGACAATATCATGACCATGAGTTGAACAGCTGTGTAACTGCAGATGCAGGTGCCAGGCCATTGTGAAGGTGCAGTAAACGTTTACTGCTGGTTAACCAGCGGCGAACGTGCAGCAAAAAGTCATACTGAAGTGCAGCAACACAGCACACAAACTGCTGCAGAACTGCACCCAAACTGCTGCAGAACTGCAGCAAATCAACAGCAAATCCGCAGCACATCCGCAGCAAAACCGCAGCAAAACCGCAGCAAAACTGCAGCAAAACTGCAGCAAAACCGCAGCAAAACTGCAGCAAAACTGTAGCAAAACCGCAGCACATCCGCAGCAAATCCGCAGCAAATCCGCAGCAAAACCGCAAGGTGGTAGCAAAGGACAACTGATTTACAAGTTTTATGTGCGTGCTTGACACTGCTTTAATGATTAAACCATGCATGCAGACCCACACTGATTGATACCTGAAGTATTGGTAAGAGGGTTGATTAGAACAATGCGTCCGTGACTGTTCGCTGGCTGGAAACGGTGATTTGCATGCCTACCAAACCATGCAAAACACACAAAAAAATGCAGGGCTGTCATAAGCCACAGCCTCTGCATTCCATACCACAAATCAACAGCCCATGGCCTTGTGAATGCAAGTGCACTATATATCATGTCGTCTAGCCATGCCAACAGTTTGGCATGCAATCGGCGGAGCGGCAGCAGCTTCAAGCAACATAATGTACGCTGCTGTTTATGGATGCAGGAAGTCATAGTACTGAAGTGTCAAGCAGTTAGTATGGTCACCAAACAAGTCACACCAAAACACATATCAAACGCAGGGGCTGCAGCAAGTTTCAGCAAATTCATGGCAGGCTTGGCAGCCCATAATGCATTGCCTCTAGATAGATCACATACCACCACTGAATCAAACAAAGATAGTGTACACATGCTAAAGCTGCTAGCTGCTGCTAGTCCGCTGAAGAATATGCTGCAGACTTCTTTGGCCAGTAAAAACGCAGCTTCTGCAGCTGTGTCTCTGGGAGAAGCATGTCAAAGCTTACAGGAATTTTGCCAGACTTCCTCGGGCCCTGAGGTGACGTCAGCCAGGCCTCCCACTCTCTGCTGTCTGCAACAGGGCTAGGTGCATTCATGAAGGCGCTCTGCTGCTGCATGGCTTCAGCCTTGTATGTGGCAGCCACAGCACTGACACCAGCAGCAGTCATCTTGTCAATGGGACAGTTGAAAATTTTCCACTCACTGCGTGCACGGCGCTCAAACGCCGCTGGCCAGGGACCTTCAAACACCTGCATGGAGGGAAGGCAGCAATGGTGGGCAGAGATGCAGGCACGGCAATGTCACCATGTTTTCAGTGATGTTGCTTAAGGCATCAGTTAGAGTGACGGGAGCAAGTAAGCCGAGCTATGATGCTATGTATATTCCTCTGCAAGTAGGAATGCATACAAACCCCTGCTGCAAGCTGAAGAACGAAATGTGATCACACAATGCTGGGTTGGTGCACACACACAAGCTTGCCAAAAGACACACACACACACACGCATCCTAAGGCAGACAAACCTTGCCTGTATTTGGTGTGGCGCCCATTACTGAAGCAGCAGCAGCAGCAGCAGCACCAAAGCTGCCAGGTGCTGCAGCAATGGTGGCAGCTTCAGCAGTGGACTCTCCTGAGGCGCTGGTGCCGGCAGCAGCCGCTGGGCTCGCCTGCATGGGTGTTGGGGACAGCGACAAAAATGGGTAGGGCAGGGCAGAGTAGTGTAAGTAGTACTCACAGTGCATGATATCCAGTAAAACAACACAGCAGGTCACAGTTGGGCACTATTTGCTGGAACAGTTGGCATGATCAATCACCACAGCAAATGTGAAAGGTGCTGTCACTGCTGAAAAGCTGATGACAAAGGATGCAGCAGCAGCAGCAGAAGCAGCAGCAGCAGCAGCATATGCTATGCTGCAGCAGCAGCAGCATATGCTATGCTGGTAACATGTGCAACACCTTGTCTGATTACTCACCTCAGCAATGCCCTCGCCAGCGTGGGCCAGCTTCTGCTTCTTGTTGGCGCGGTCCTGCACAAGAAGAAGCACCAAGTCAGTGTGCAGAAAACTCAGGTAATAAATGCTGTTTCATTCGTTTGGCACTTGGCTGTGGCAGGCTTGTACCAGTACAAGCCACAGTGCGCAAGCTGTCAACGGTGGCAGACGCTCATGATACAGCCCTTCTGGCCACATTAACACAAAGTACAACACCAAGGGGCCAATAGAGGCAGCAACTATAGCATGTAGCTGTGGCAGCAAGGTGATAGGCTACAACACTTTCTGCATCAGCCTGCAAGTTGTTTCCCCACTGTGCCGCTAACCTGGACTGCCACCTCTTTGTATTCTGCCCACAGCTGGCTCACGATGTCATTCCATTCGTCTATTGTCTTGACATCGGAGCTCCCCACGTTCACGCCGGCCGCTGTGTAGTCCTGCTGCTGCAGGTAGGCCTGCCAAACCTCTGGTGAGGCCTCTCCTGATGGCTTGTTGTCACCCTGCAGCTTCTTCTGTATCTTGTCACTTGTGCGGTACAGCCCGGCAATGCGGGCGATGCCAGCACCTGCATCACCAACCTTCAGGCAGCGGACAGGCACGTTCTGCGCGCCTTTCCTTGTCACGTACTCGCGGAACTCCTCCTGCAGCAGGAAACAGCAGGCATGACATGACACAGAAATGAGTAAAGACGTGTCCATGAGTGAACTTGTTCCCTGCCAGGGGTCAGGAAAGCAGTGATGGCATACATGCATTGCAGTCCGTGAGTTCAACCACCGACTACGTGAGAGCGGCACACATCCAGTGTACAAATAAACAGAGTGCTGCACAGCAGGGGGTTGGCATGCCAAGCAACCAAATCCCGCTCTTACCTCTGTGGTGCCGGTAAACACAACTGCCCTGCCCCTGCTGCCCAGCTTCAGCTTGATGGCCCTGCCACCAGAGTTGGGTGCCTGAGAAAGCAGAAAGAACACATTTGTCAATGTTAAAAGCACACAACAGCAATAACACATGAACTGTCTGTGTGTGAAAGAGGCGTTCAGCATTTCTGGCTCACTGACTCACCCTGCCCTGGCTGGCAGAAGACTTCTTCCTCTTCTTCTTCTCCGCTGGGGCCTGCAACACAGCATTATGTCAGTCAGTCAGACTGTGGTGGTGGTGGGTGGGCCGGACAATCAGAATGCTCAAGGCAAGCTGTAATGCTATGACGGATACATCAAGTCATGCAAAGTGCAAGCTGTCACAAACACTTCTGCGTGCAGTTACTGTCAAATGCTAATCCCATGCCAGTGCAAGGAAGGTAAGAGTGTCTGTGCGTGGTAAAGGAACATGCCAGCAGTCGCATAAACGGAACACATCGACCGAAATGCGCATGTCTGCAAGCAGTTTGCTAGGTGGCTCACCTGGCCATGGCTGCCTGCAGTAGCAGCGGGCGCTCTGTTCTCTTCTGCCTGCAGCACAACAGTTTTCTGTCACTCAATGGGCTGGTGGTGGTGGGTGGCCCTGACAGTTTGGAATGCTCAAGGTCAAGTTCAGCTGTAATGCTGGGACTGAAACAGCAAGGTGCGTGGTAAAGGCACATGACAGCAGAAACATACTCTGTGTACAAAGCACATTGTAGCACGTTGTGCATGTACCATTTCTGCAAGCTTTTGCAATCTGCTGAATCACTCACCAGGCTCTGGCTGGCTGCAGCACGCTCCTGCCTCTCTTCTGGGCCCTGCAGCACAGCAGATGGTTGTCAGCTCAATGGGGTGGTGGTGGTGGGCATGATCACCAGCGATTAATAATAATAAGCAAGCTGCAATGCTACGTGCGACAGGCCAGTCATCAGCAGAAGGCAAAAGTGTGGAGGCTTTAGTTTGAACGAATTTGTTTGACCACATAGTTAAGCTGTTACAAAACACCTCTTACCATGTTGCTCTCTGCCGTGTGATTCATGCGCTGCTGCTGGCTGGCCTGCATCAAAAGTGTGTGCACATGTCAGCTGTTTGCAATTGTTGTCAAGCATGCTGATGTCAGGAAGGGGAGGCGGCAACACATTCGCAAACATGAGCAACAAACTTTCACCTGTGGTGCAGGGAGCAGCAGTGGCCTGTTGCATGACATGCCGGAGTAGGTACCCAAACCATATGTGAGGGTCGGGTAAGGTGTTTGCAGGTAGCTTGATGCGCCTGACAGGCTGTAGGCACTGGTCCCTATGGCAGATAGTGGTGCGGCCTCAACACCCTTGCTCTGCGGACAGTCAGGGCAGCCAGGAGGAGGGCGGGGGTGAGCGGATGGAGGGGTAGAAAATAAACAATGACAGGAAGCTGTGCACTGTTAAGCCTGCTGCACTCACCCCAGGAAGTCTGTTGAAGATCTCAACAATCTTATCTGAGTAGGTGATGACACTGCCGCCTCGGGGAAGCACAGCATAGGACGGGTCAATGGGCTGGCCAGTCTGCAGGGCCTCTATTGCAGCTCTCAGGGAGGCTGCAACCTTTGGGTGGTCCTCGTTTGCGTCCAGGGCAGTGCGCAGCCTCTGAAGATCATCGGCCACCTTGTTTGCTGCTGAAAATGCCATTTTGCGCTCTTGCAGCATAGCCTGATGCCGCTCCTGCTCGATATTTGCCTTTGTCGCAAGCTTCTGAAGCAGTAACTCATGCAGCCGTTTATACTGTGGCAGGAAAAGGCAGCAGAACGGCGACAGGTGTGTCAAAGGGTGTCAGGTTGAATAAATGATATCGCTGCCACCACCAGCACATGCAGCATGGTATCAGCAGAGATGATGCATTTTGTCTGAATGGCCATACTCACCATCTCCTCAGTCGGCTCAGCATTGGAGCTTCCACACTGCCTCAGTTTTCTTTTCGCAAGATCCTTGATATAGTCTTGGAGGGGTGGGTCATCTGCAGAAAGCTCAGCAAGCAGGCTGGAGCAGAGGGGATGTGGACAGCATGGGTAGCCAGCTTCCAGGCAGGCCTTGCTCACAGTGCAGTTTCTTTTACTGCAGCCAGCCCCAGGAAGGTCACAACAGATGCATTTTCCTCCCTTGTTGTTACACATGATCGATTTGGAGTACATACGCACGCAAGCAGGCAATCAAACGTGAAACAACAATGAACGTGTAAACGTTTGCAGCGTAGCAAAGCTGGCTGTATCTCTGGGCGATTGGCTGCATTGCGTTTGGGTCCATGGCGTTTGGCTGTTCTTTTTATAGGCAAGCGGGAGACCGTAAATTATCGTGACAGTCATAGCTTGGTCATACTAATTACTGTGTCAGACGGAAAATATGGCACCAGTACCCCTAGCACACGAAAATACCAGTGCCCCAACGGTGGCATGTAATCGACTTGAAATAAAGCTGATACACTTTCAACTTTTGTTATTGCACCTTTTTATATACTTTCACGCAGTCAAGGCTAGTTTTCCACTGCGTTCGCGCTCTTGTTGACTCGCTCCTCCTCGCATCGCAAAAGTACTTATAACTTTCTAAAAACATTCTGATCGCCTCCAACGCGCCATGCAACGCGCACTGACTGTGTTCCAGCTGGATAAGGTGCCAGATGGACACGAACTCTGGCTGCAAGAGAGCCTTAACAAAGTCAGCAGCGTTGAACAGGCTGTGTCCATAGCTGACAAACATCAGATCATTGCTGGCCTTGCTAAGAAAGCTGGCTGCACGCCAACGTGCGAGGTTAAGTCCATGCAGCACTGGGCGCCACTCAGCATTATGTACCAAAGCTTACAGAGCAGCAGCAACAACACAGAAAAATTGAGCAATGAGGAAAGACTGGGCTATGCTAACCCAACGGCATTTGTCAAGGCTGTGGCGGCAGAGATGGGTGAGCGCTGCATGCCAGCTTCACATGATGTGCTGCAGCTGCCAGTGGTTTTGAAAGTCTGCGCACACCCACTCTGTTGTTATGCTGAGCTGATGGATGCTGCTCTCTTTGCAGTCATTGACCATCACAAGCTCTTCAACAAGATCTTTGCAGCCTGCTGGTTTGTTCACCAGCTTGGCATCGCTGAGCCAGAGAGGGTCGAGACCATAGCCAAAGCTGCAAAGGAATGGAAAAAGCACTGCAAGGACTTGGTGAGTTGAATGGCAGCATTGAGATCACACAGCTGATTGATTGATTGATTGGTTGGGGTGATTGCAGCAAAGGCATCCTGTTGTGGCAAACGCCTTCTAGCAGAGCCAGATTTTCTGAGAAGCAGCCCAACAGATAATGGCATGCTGCTGATGCTTGTGTGTGCGGCTTGTGCCAATCAGCAGATGCAACAGGTGAACAACAGTCTGTGCTGCTTTATGTGCTGCACCAGCTCTCGGTTTCATGCACTACTGTCCGTTCTTGTGCTGCTGGTGCTGCTGTTGCTGCTGCTGCGATGCACAGGAACTGGCAGACCTGCGGCGCCAGCTTGCCGCCAAAGAGAAGCAGCTAGAAACGTACAAGCTGTTGGCAGAGGTTACGCAGCGTCTTAGTGAAGATATGCAAGAGTTGAAGCAGCAGCAGCAGCAGCAAGAGCAGCAGCATCAAGAGCTGCAGCAGATCAAGCAGAGGCAGCAGCAGCAAGAGCAGCGGCAGCAAGAGCTGCAGCAGCAACTACAAGCAGCTGGGTTGCGTCTGCAGCAGACCATACCACTTTTCAACACACTGTGGCACCAATGCGGTGCACATCAATGCCCATTTTCTGCACAGCACCAGCAGCAGTTCGCGCAGGTGCGTGCACAGCTAGATGCAGCTGAGCAAGAAATCACACATCTCATTCCCATTCTGAATGGGTTTTGAGCTTTGGTGGGTTACTCAGCAGTGTTGAAGAAAGTTGTGTGGCAATCAAACGGGCTCTGCATAGCGGTTATATATATACACATGTCATTTCATGTGTGCAATTTCATCTATTTTTAATAGCTATTTCGGCAGTCAACCGCACAGCCACTGCAATTTTGACTGCGTCACTGCGGTTCTGAAGCGGTTTTGAAGCGAGTTTGGGGCGGTTTTGGCGCAAGTTTGACGCGGGTTTAAAGCACATTTCGGGTAACTTTTGAACTTGTGTTGGTGACATTTGCTATGGATACAACATTCGTATATGCGTTACCTGCAGGCACTCTGACCCATTTCTTTCAACACAAGATTGCGACACAATTTCATCCATACCTCATATTACAACCCTTCACCAGAGGCATATTTCAGAATAAAACTTTTATGCAGGTATAGTATACCTGCATGCCATGATAGCTGGATGCATGGATTGTGGATATAACATTGCTACCTGGCACACTGTGGTGGCATAGCACTGTTGTAATATTCGTGTTGCCGCATTGCTTTGTCTCATGTGGTGAACTCATGTGGTGAAGTGGGAACATGCGCAGTCAGCAGCATGCAACAAAGGCAGCCTTGTGGGTTACTTGTCCTTCAAACTTCATGAGCCAGAGCATACTGAGTAGGCCTGGTGGGCATCAGCACCCATTGTGATTGTCAGCAGCCTGCACCACTGCCCATTTGTGTTGACCCATGCAGCAGTGTTGCCTCCTTCAAGGAGGCAGTGAGACATAAAAATGTTGCTGCCAGCAATGTGGTAGTCGGACTACCACATTACCGCCCTTAACCACACCACAACTACGGGCCTGACAATGGAATACAGAGCATGTCGGAGTGGATGCAGCATAGCTATACATAGCTCTATAAACACATCACCAGTGGTGCAGAAAGGTAGTGAGTCAGTCAGCAGGCACTGCCCGGCAGTCAGCAGGCACTGCCACGGTGGCACTATAGGGGTCACTCGTGTTCAATTTCATGGGCCAGAGAGACTGTCCCAGTAGGCTACCCAGCTGGGCAGTGTGTGCAGGGCATCAGCACCTCCGAGGGACCTCAGTGAGATTGTGAGCAGCCTGCACCACTGGCACATGTGTCTTTACCCATACAACTGTTTCGCCTTATATATAATGTTGCTGACTACCACATCACCACCCTTCACCACATCACAACCACGGGCCTGATGCAGCATAGCTATAAACACATGTGGTGTAAGTAGGCAGTGTGGTAGCCATCAGGCAACAGTGGAGGGATCATCGTGATGATGGCATAATCAATATCATGGGCCAGAGAGACTGGGTAGGCTACACGGTGTGTATGCAGGGCATCAGCACCTTTTGAGGTTGTGAGCAGCCTGCACCACTGGCCCATTTGTCACAAAACTAAAAACGGTTTTTACCCATACAACTGTGTCGCCTTACACATTTTGTTGCTGCCTACCACATTACCACCCCTCACCACTGTGGCACAGTCATGTTATATAAACCAGTGACTGCAATTCCCTGGTTCAGCAGTGGCCGGTTGCCTGCGGCAAGAGCTGTTGCTGCATGGCCCATGTAGGCTATGCATAGCCTATAGGCTATACACATCAGCGCATGTGTTGAGCCTCAACCCAGTGGGTGTGGTGAAGTGGGAAAGTGTGAAGTCAGCAGCTGGCTGTATGTTGAACAACTTGTAATTTACCCTGGTATCATCCTTAAAAACATCAAACTTGCTGAATACAACACGTGTGTGCACTCTGTGCCGTTCAAAACCGTTTGGAGCAGAGTCTGCTGTCTTGGTCTTACTATGTGGGGGTCTGCTGTGCTCTAACACACCTGCTGTGTGTGTTACATTACAAGCGCTCAGCGCCATCCGTTGGACGACATTTCGTCTATAAAATCACCACGTGCAATATTACGATATGTGATTTACTTTTGTGCCGTCAACGTAAGCAAACGAGCATGAAATGCGTTATCAGGACTTGGCTCAGTTTGTGTGTCAGCTGATGTCTAATTAGACCCAGCAGATTGGCTAACTGTGCAGACCCAGAGGTCTAGCAATGTATCTTGCAATTAAATAATAAAATAAAATATAAAATACATATATTGCAAACATCTATTGCAATGCAGTTCAGCGTCTGCAAAGGACCGCGAACGAGCTGCCAGTGGGCTGTCATGATAAAGCGTGTGAGCACTTGAAATGTCTTAAATATGCATGTGTCGTTATTTTAACAGCATAAATTTACAATTTGTCGGCCGAACACGTAAATAGGGGCATTGGATGCCTACAAATCACTTGAGGGTCAGTGGCACTGCTGGAAAGTGTGTGAGCCAGCTGCAGCAGCACATCATCACATGAAGCAAACGTTTGAGTGCCCTCGCTGTGGGAAGGAGCATATTAACAACAGAGCTCTCTCTGAACATATCCAAAGGAAGAATCCTTGCGACCCACTGAAAAGCAATGTGCCTGTAGAGGAACTGCAGGCCAGGTACCCCAAGCCAGCGCTCAAGACCTGTGCAGATTGCAACAGGCAGTTCAGCAGGAGGGCGCTGCACGATCACATCACCAACAAACGCTGCCCAGTCATCAGGGAGAGGGACGCAGCAGCTGCCTTTACTGCACCACCCAATAATGATCAGTCTCAGCCTGAGGGTACTAGTGGCGCAACACCTGAGCACGCTACTGCAGCCCAAGCCAGGAGGTCCTACAATGACCCTGACCTCTCCTTCATCACACGTGAAGACCTGGACTCCATCTATAACCACGCATTGTTCCAGGGAGAATTGGGGCTGATTGTGCTGTACCGGTGTGTGTTTGACAGGTGCGACCAACGCCAGAATTACGAGCTGATAGTGTGCAAGAACGTGAGGTCCTCTAAGTACCTTCACTATTGGGTGGCAGATGGGGCTGTGGGAGGGTATCAATGCAAAGAAGGCAGTGAGCCTTTGAAGAGAGCACTGCAGAAGCCTATGGAGATGTTGTGGCAGCACGTGGAGTCAAAGGGCATGATACAGAAGCCGGCCTGGCTAGAATGTGGCACACAACATAATTGCAGCAGTGACAAGTGGGACAGCTTCCAAAACGCTTTGAAGTTACTCGCAGCATTTTTGGAGTGCAAAGCAAGGATCAAGCGTGGCTGCACTGTGAATGGTGCTAGCGTGTCTAACAGGGTGCAGTCTGTGCATGCCTTTTTATGGGAGGCTTTTTCATGAGCTAAGCGAAGTTGTGAGGCAAGGCAGGCCAGAAGGCCCTTGGTAACCTACTCAAACCTCAAAACCATTCATCCATGGTACAATGCCCAATGCTATTCTATCAGAGAAACTGATTGAGACCCCCCAACTGTGTTGTAGGCTTCACGTGAAGTGGGTGAAGTGGGGAAGTGATAAATCAGCAGCATGCAACATAGGCAGCACATTGCACGCCGTGACTGAGTCAAAAGATGTGGGCGGTTACAGCCTGCAGGCCAGTGCAGCAATCAGTGTACATAAACTTGGCAGCGGCAGTGAATAAGCTCAGCTTGGCCATGGCACAATGCTGATGTGACTGGCCGCTTCACCTTTAATCTATGCAGCGCTTTCTACGCAGTGGTGGGGGCCCGTGGCACGGGATGGTTTATCTCCAGTCTCCTTCATCACGAACATTGCTGATGTCATTCAACCGTGGTGGCCCAGCAACCATTGACTAGTGTCGCCTAAAACAGTCTGTTGCTGGCTTCCACATTTCCACTTCCACCTGCACCACACGACATGGTCAAATACATATCAAAATGTGTAAGTTGTTGCATGCCATGGCAAGTGCTTGTACCGTGTATATGTGGTCTAGTGGGGAAGTGTGTGAGTCAGTAGCATACATCACAAGGCTTACTTTATAGGGCACCTACCCCTGATATGACATGTGCCAGCTGGCAGCTTGGGAGACCATACTGTGCTCTCCCAACCTGTGACAGGTCCCATTCCTGTACTGGCCCATTTCTTTCAGTGACACATGTGTCGCAGGTCTGCAAAGGGTTGTTTCAAACATGTTGCTGCTGGCTTCTCACACTTCCATATGCACCACACCACATAGTCTGCGTCAAGGGAGGGGGCGCGCGTGACATAGTGTCTTCATACCCCCTACCATTTCTGTCTGCTGCTGACTTCCACACTTCCACTTGCCCCCCACCACATGACAAAGCTATCATAGTGTTGCTGCCACAGCGGGTGTTGGTCCAATGTGATGACGTTGTGGGGTGGAATTTCTGCCAACATAGTCGTATCATACAGATTCTCTGCCACCATTGACACCAGTTGGGGCTTGCACACTTGCACATTATATGGTATGAAAATCCTCTCAACATGTGGCAGTTGGTGCATGCCATGGCAGGTGACTACATGTTTATGTGGTCTAGTTGGTAAGTGTGTGAGTCAGTAGCATATAGCAGAAGGCAACACTGTGGCAGTGACTGTATAGGATACCTATCCCTGGTTTGACATGTGGCAGCTGGCACGTCAGGGCAGTGCACGCAGACCATGCCACATGGCATGGTCAGTGCAACCGCCTGCGCCTCTTGAGAGGTTGAGCAGCCTGTACTGGTCCATCCATTCCTTTCACCAATAATACTTATGTTTTCTTAGACAACTGAGTCACATAGTCTGCTGCTGGCTTCCACACTTCCACATGCACCACACCACAGGGTATGAAAGAGCAGTTGGCGCATGCCATCTATAATGACAGGTAGGATGTATGTTTATGTGGTCAAGTGGGGAAGTGTGTGAGTCAGTAGCATATAGCAGAAGGCAACACTGTGGCAGTGACTGTATAGGATACCTATCCCTGGTTTGACATGTGGCAGCTGGCACGTCAGGGCAGTGCACGCAGACCATGCCACATGGCATGGTCAGTGCAACCGCCTGCGCCTCTTGAGAGGTTGAGCAGCCTGTACTGGTCCATCCATTCCTTTCACCAATAATAATTATGTTGTCTTAGACAACTGAGTCACATAGTCTGCTGCTGGCTTCCACACTTCCACATGCACCACACCACAGGGTATGAAAGAACAATTGGTGCATGCCATGCTGTGATGACAGGTGGCTATATGTTTATGTGGTCAAGTGGGGAAGTGTGGGAGTCAGTAGCATACAACAGAAGGCAACAGTGCATAGGATACCTATCCCTGGCATAACAGGTGGCAGCTGGCACGTCAAGGCAGGTCAGGGCACGGAGACCATGACATGGCATGGCCAGTGCAACCGCCTGCGCCTCTTGAGAGCCTCTCAACGGTTGAGCAGCCTGTACTAAGTTTGGCGGGATACCCTGCAACATTTCTTGTGAGAGTGTTCCGCTCATTCCTGCAGCACCACAAGGTGGCTGGGTGCTTGAAATGGCATCAATTGTATGCAAATTTCAATGCAGCAGTGCAGTCGAATGCGTGTTGAGCCAGTTGCCTTAAACCCTCTCGTCTTGCGGTTGGTGCAAGATGCAAGTATACAGCGGGCGACGCCCCTGTTGGAATTAGCCTGGTTTTTGCGTTGGCTAGCCTATGTATGCTGCCAACAGGCTGTAACGGATCCAACAAAACACCAAATGAATGAAATGAATTGCCACCGGTGGTGGCTTGCACACTTTACACACTGTCATCACTGTGGTGACTGAGCCTCACTCTTACATTGATAGTGGCCTGGGATCCTTGCAATGAAGCGTGTAAGCGATTCCAATTATAGACTGCGGCTGGCTGTTGCAACCAGTAGTTGCAAGTGTTGCATGAAAGTAGTTGGCGGCGCTGCCACGCAGAGAGTCCCAATGGACCCCATCGGACCCAGAAGCTTGAGCTGCACACAAATTCATAAGGATATAATCAGTCGGACTGTTCTGCTTGTAGCTGGCAAAACCTCAACTCACTTAAGGAAAGCGGGCGTATCACATCATGTGTGTGTGAGCTTTACACTACAATGCTTGCCAACTTTGACTGCCCCCGCTGTGGAAAGCACTTTAAAAACAAACGGGACCTTGCACTACACGTGCACAGAGTACGGCCATGCAACACATCGGTTGGTGATGTCAGCATAGCAAGCCTCAAAGAGCAATAACCAACGCCACCCACATCGGTCTGCCCCCATTGCCAACGTGAGCTCCGGCTACGCCAGTGTCTTGATGATCACATCAACAACAACCGTTGCCCAGTCTTGAAGGCACAGGCAGCGCCACTGGCAACAGTGTCAGAGTCGCAAGCCCCTAGCGATGCAACTAACTCAGCACCACATGATGTGCCAATGCCACCTCAGGTCAGTGATGTTGTGCAAAGACCGTATGATGATCCTGACATGTCTTTTGTGACCAGTGAGGACTTGTCATATATCAATAATATGCGCTTACGTTCACCAGCCGAACGCTTACTCTTGTTGTTTAAATGTGTCTTTGGCAGACCGGACCAACCACAGAACTACAACTCATCCGGGACAGAGCCCTCTGCATGGGGGACAATATTGGGAGCACATTTACATGCTGGCCCTCATTGTTGTGACGGCTGGTATGTTGTGGGGCTGCCTCATTCTCTTTAGCTCCATCCTGGCCATGAGGCATAGCCACGCCTCTGATTAGTTCACAACCCGGTTGTGCAAGCTGCATTTGCCGGCTGCTAGCTAACTGTGCACCTATGTGCCAGTGACCCGTTTCTTGGGTGTGTTAAGCGCTGTGTGTGTTGATAAGGGCGCTGTCTGATTCGATAAATGGTGTGTGTGCTGGTGCTAACGGGACCAGTACTGTTTGTGTCTCACCTATATACAAAAAGAGTCTGAGAAGGGCCTTTGGCATTCAGGTATTTTGGGTGGGCTTGCCCACCTTGCTCGTTCTGCCTGTCAGTTTGTGCTGGTTTCATTCGGTTGTGGAGAGTACCACTTTCTGTGGTGAAAGTATCCACGTGTAACTTCTCTCTCTCATTGTTGTGCAGCAATGTCAACCGCCCCAAGCACCTAAAGTGCTGGAGTAATGGTGCCTATGTGCAACTAAGCAGTGATAAGGCTATTGCAGCCGCTATGAGGCAGCCAATAGCTTTGTATTGGAAGCAATTGAAGAATGATAGTCCGCCTCCTGAACTGTCACGAATACCTCGTGGGCATGCTACTATTGTCGCCTATCTAGAGTGCCTTGCTCGGCAGCAGCGCGGATGCACGGCACGGAGACGGCGGCCCACTGGACGAAAGTACAAGGACCTGTACTGGAAGACCCAAGCAAGTTACATGGGAGATTGGAAGAATTGCCAAGACAGTAGGCCTCATAAACAGGCAGTGAATTAAATGGCTGAGCTAGCAGTGCTGCAGCTGCTGCTTGTCACAAATCATATGGCATTAGTGCTGGGTGCTGCAGGGATATAGCCAGTAGCAAAGTCCTGCTATTATTAACACTGTTCAAATTGCACTCAGGATACAGCATGCATAGAACTTGACTTTACATTCGCAAAGGTGTGCAACGCTCTAGCAACAATACTTTGCTGAACGCAAGCACAACGATCGTGCTGCATAATAAGCAAAAAACTTTGTTGCAAAAACATTGCAAGCCTTTGCGGCATCTGATCGGCTTCCCTGTGGCTTTGGACACTTCAGGGTCTATCCGAACCCTGTTATGCACAAATGCTGAAATGCTCCCGGTTGTCGTTGAGCATGACTGGATATCTTTTCAGTTATCTTTTCGGGCATGTAGGCGCAGTACAACAGCGTTGGCGTGCTGTGGGGAAGAAACTAGGTTGTCAAACCACTTTCAAAGTGAATTCACTAGAAAAGTCACGCCACTTTCACCGTATCATATTTAAGGCAACCTAGGTCTGGGCCAGTAGGGCACTGTGTACTTGGCAGTACGGCTCAGTGACTAGCAGCCGCTCCGGCAAACACGCTCCGGCAAACAGGACAAGTGCCAGAAACGTTGATGCCGCAACGCTTCCAACACTGTTTGCATACTATGCTGCAGCAGGTCACGCAAGAAAGCTTGTGTCCCTGAGTCTCAAAGCATACACAGCATGCCATCCGGGAGATGTCCAGCTCACCTCCGATGCTCTTCTCAATAAAGCGCTGGAAGCTTTTGAAGCAAGCTTCGTCACCAAGTACGACGCCAGCCGCAGTGCCCTGGTAGTAGAACTCCACCGAACTTGCAGATGACGCCTCAGCCATCACAGCACCATACTCGCACCGATCAGTGAAAATATCTTCATTACCTGCCAAACGCTGCTCCATCTCACACAAAACTGGATGGGTACAGTAGAACAGGTGCTTGGCGGATGCACTCGAGGCTTTTTGGGCAAGGTTCCTGCGCTGCCACACCTCCCACAGGTAGTCAAGGTCAGCGCAGTTGCATCCCTTGCAACTACTGCGGTAATCTGGAATGTTGATCTCACTACAATGCAGGTCCTTGTTCTTCGCAAAGTCCTTGTAATCTGGCAGACCTGGAAAAACTACAGAGGTATGCATATTTTCTTTTCCCACAGAGGTGTTCATCACCGTTGCTGAATGCACTATCTCAAGAAACTGCTATGCCAGCAGCCCTGAAGTGCCATGCATGGTTATTTTTCAGCTCTAAATACTACCCGCTGCCCGGCACTGCCCCGGGGTAATTAGTGATGAATTTTCCAACGCCCCTTACCGTAAGGCTTTAAGTTAAAACGGGCATTGCCCAGGCCTTCCCTACACCTGCCAGGCCTTCAGTGAAGGCTTGCACTGCAATAGTGTGCTGAGCTGTTAAATTGCATTGTGCGCAAGTTACACCTAGTTTTTCCTCTTGCAGTGTTGCAGGCCAGGTTCTCATTGAGAGGCCCGGCTCAGGCAGCAAATAGTACTAGAGGGAACCGCCGGACTGGCCAGTTGTTTGCATGTGTTTTGCCAGATGTAACAAAACTTGTCAACATCCGCCACAAATGTTCTTTCAAACACATCAAAACATCAACAGAATTAGCAGGGGCACAAGGCCCTGATAAATTTTTGCATATGTACTGACTGGGTCTAGGTCCTTCCCTTGTGCTTTTGAGGCGAATGTCACTTGTGGGGCCATCAATCCCCATAGAATTATAGAGCAGTCAGCACTATGAAAAAAGAAGAGACGCATATGGATTCTTTGATAGTTGATCCCATAGACGCCCGCATGCAGTTCGCCATGATGACAACTGAACGGCTAGATGCTCAGGAGGACCAAATGTTGGCTGCAACATCAAAGCTAAGTGTGTTGGCTGAAAAGGTAGCCAGCTTGGAGGTTCAAATTGCCAGCTTGAAGAGCGCACTCAGAGCACAGCCACGGCCAGATGGATACTATATCCATCTTGATGTGCCTCAAGGCACGACTCGGCAGCAGGTGGAGGAGGGCCTGAAGGCAGCTTGGGATGAACAGAAGCTTGCCACAGAAGGAGTGTTTAGGACAGGCTTCTGCGTAGCCGTAACAAGGTCATACAAGGAGGATACAGGAGATTACCACAACACATGTGCACATGTGTTTGTGTTTGGTGCAAGATGCCTAATGCCGCACCAAGCCACTTCTTGGGTAATGTCAAGTGTAGCTGACAGCAAAATGAGGTACGGGAATGCAGTGACAATGATATGGTTTGAAGCAGAAATGGAGTACTTTAGAGAACGGCTATTTGAACATGACACATGGGTGTTGTGTCCACTGTCAAAAAAGCAAGGGTGGACCAAGGAGCCTATGCAGCCACTTTGTGATGAAGGTGAATTTGATGTTGAAGACTGGATGCAGCAAACATTTGTGTACGGCATGCCATGGGTTTTAGTGGATGGAGAAGAATTTTATGTGGTCTGACATCATGTCAGAACCAAGGCTTGGTTCTACCGAGGTTAATGCGGCATCTCAGATGTAACATGACATGTTACAAGGATGCACTGGGCTCCCAGCACTGCCCCCAAAGTGCACAAAGGCTTGCAGATTTAGTGCAGCCTGACCAGATGCAGCAGCCTTGCATGCTCTTTTCTGTGGCTCATGAGCCTGATCAGGGCCTGTCAGGCCACAGTGTGTGTACTGCTGGGGGTGCCCCATGGTTTTTGTGTGTGCATGCATACCTGTCTTTTAGCGCCTTACTACATGTTATAATAAACACCTCATCATCAAGCTGCCTTTCCTCACGCATCGTTCGCGTCGGTTGGCCTCCCACCCAACCCCCCTTGAGGTATGTGTCTGGGCTGGTACCCACGTGCAGATCACGCGGAAATGCTGGGCAAACGGATGGGTGTAAGGCACTTAAGGAGTGGACTAGTAAGAGGTTATTGACAACACAACCACCCATGATACTGACATACACACAAAGCCAGACAACAGATTGTGGCTTGTTGGTTTGCAAAGACGGTGACATATTCTGGTGCAGGAACATTTGCATCTGGCACATGGGTGATATTACCCAGTTTATGGGCCAGCGGTTGCTGAGCATGTGGCATGACATCGGCCCAGCAACGGTGACCAGTTGTAGTACAACTCAATGGAGCCTAGCGTGCATGGTGGCGGAGGTGCGCAAGGCGGGCACGCTTATTTCAACAATACAATATCAGTTACCAGCCAGCATGGCCGCCACGCAGTGGGCCACTGCGACCCCTTATGACCAAAGCCAGCTCACGCGCACGCTAACTCCCGACCCGCAAACCACGCAGAAGAGAAGCATCCGCATCACCAATGAAGACTGCCTGGAAGCCATCGAAGCCTCGCCGGACCTGTCAGCTCACACCAAAGCAAAATATATTGCATGTTTGAATCGCATTGTGCACGGTGGCCCAGGACGGCGGGGCGGTGCTCCTACGCCAGCCATCCTCCCCAACACATCACTATTGTATTGCATAACCCATCCTGAGACTACCAGCCAGCTGCTCCAGCAGGCGCTTGCTGTGCGAGGGTGCCTCACGCCAACCAGTCTACACAACTACATCACTGCACTGATGTCAGTCATGGCCCACCACGCAGAACTGCAGAAATTGACGGAGATCCGTGGTAGGTGGAAAGCAGCAGCAGAGAAGCTCACAGTAACACCTTTGGAACAAAAGGCAAAGGCCAACCAGCCAAGTGAGCGCCAGCGCCAGGGATTCGTAACATATGCCGAGCTGGCAGCAAAGTTCTTGGAGCTTTGCAAGACTGAACTTGGCTCGCGGGACTGCCTTTTATTAGGGCTAATTGGCTCAGCAGGACAGAATGTGATGCCGCAGCAGCGCGACTTTGGGGCAGTGCGCTTGTTCATTGGATCCCCGCCGGCTGCAGAGCAAGACAAGGGCAACTACTTGGTGGTGGTGAAGGATTCAGCTAATGTGTTCACTGGTCACATCATGCTGAATGAGTATAAGACATCTCGCAAATATGGCCCTCAGCGCATTGAGTTGCATGCACTATTCATCCAAGCATTGTTGGCCAGTCTTGAGAAGGACACGCGGGATTATTTGTTCACTATGCAGCCGAACAAGAATGTGCCACGCAACACACCTTATACTGATGACGGCTTTGGCCAGATGGCCAGCAAGACCTTCAAGCGACTGTTTGGGAAGCCACTGACACTCAGTGGTGTGCGGCACAGTTTCATTACCCAGCTCCACTGCAGCAAGTACTGGGCACAGCTGAGTGATGCTCAACGGGAGGCCTTGGCACAGAAAATGGGACATTCGTACGCCACAGCTTGCAGGTACAGGTACATTGGGTGCCCACAGTAACATTCATGTTTACAGCCCCTTGCTGATGATCCAACAAGTCTGAAAGTTGCTTGTTACCGTGGCGGTTGGGTCACGGTAACACACGGTAACAACGGTAACAAACCCTCCATTTACTTCAGGGTTTTGGTCTTACATTTTGTTACCGTAGTGTCTGTTACCGTACTGCTGACAACATGTTTCTTACAAGACATGTCACATTTCACTGGCATGAGGGTCATGTCTGAGACAGGTGACATACAATGGTCAACAGTGACACAGTAACAGTCATGTTTACAGCCCCCTACTGATGACCCAACAAGTCTGAAAGTTGCTTGTTACCGTGGCGGTTGGGTCACGGTAACACACGGTAACAACGGTAACAAACCCTCCATTTACTTAATGGTTTTGGTCTTACATTTTGTTACTGTACATTACATTACATTACATTACATCTTGCCCTCCAGTTCGGGAAGGAAAAAACCCCGGAGCCACCGAGAGGTCCATGGGGTGGGGAACCAAGTGAGTAACCATGGGAAGCATCAGCTTCCACTGAGATCATTCCATCTCCATCCTCAGAATGATCTGAAACACTCTCAACCACATCCGAAGATTCGAGTGCACTTTGAACACCAGACAAAATAATCGCCGGGTCAAGATCCGGATTGGTTCTCATTTTCCAACAAGCATGCACAAAAGCGGCAACTTTTTTGACGTCTTGCTGCATAAACCGCTTCAATTCCAGCCCATCTGACCGAACATGTTCTGCTACATGTTCCCAGTTGTGACTGTACTCTGAGAACAAAATCGCAAAGCGCTCCCGCACAGGGGCATAAAAGGGGCACTCGAAAACCACATGAAATTCATCCTCAACTAAACCAAGATCACATCTCTCACATAACCTGGCACCTCTGCTAGCTCGTGCTGTAGGACATGTAGTGTCTGTTACCGTACTGCTGACAACATGTTTCTTACAAGACATGTCACATTTCACTGGCATGAGGGTCATGTCTGAGACAGGTGACATACAATGGTCAACAGTGACACAGTAACAGTCATGTTTACAGCCCCCTACTGATGATCCAACAAGTCTGAAACTTGCTTGTTACCGTGGCGGTTGGGTCACGGTAACACACGGTAACAACGGTAACAAAGCCTCCATTTACTTCAGGGTTTTGGTCTTACATTTTGTTACTGTAGTGTCTGTTACCGTACTGCTGACAACATGTTTCTTACAAGACATGTCACATTTCACTGGCATGAGGGTCATGTCTGAGACAGGTGACATACAATGGTCAACAGTGACACAGTAACAGTCATGTTTACAGCCCCCTACTGATGACCCAACAAGTCTGAAAGTTGCTTGTTACCGTGGCGGTTGGGTCACGGTAACACACGGTAACAACGGTAACAAACCCTCCATTTACTTCAGGGTTTTGGTCTTACATTTTGTTACTGTAGTGTCTGTTACCGTACTGCTGACAACATGTTTCTTACAAGACATGTCACATTTCACTGGCATGAGGGTCATGTCTGAGACAGGTGACATACAATGGTCAACAGTGACACAGTAACAGTCATGTTTACAGCCCCCTACTGATGATCCAACAAGTCTGAAACTTGCTTGTTACCGTGGCGGTTGGGTCACGGTAACACACAGTAACAACGGTAACAAAGCCTCCATTTACTTCAGGGTTTTGGTCTTACATTTTGTTACTGTAGTGTCTGTTACCGTACTGCTGACAACATGTTTCTTACAAGACATGTCACATTTCACTGGCATGAGGGTCATGTCTGAGACAGGTGACATACAATGGTCAACAGTGACACAGTAACATTCATGTTTACAGCCCCCTGCTGATGACCCAACAAGTCTGAAAGTTGCTTGTTACCGTGGCAGTTGGGTCACGGTAACAACGGTAACAAACACTCAATTTACTTCAGGGTCTGGGTTGTACTTGTTGTTACTGTAGTGTCTGTTACCGTACTGCTGAGAACATGTTTCCTTGATGCTATGACACCACGGCACCCGACAAAATGGGTCGTGTCTGAGATGCGTGAGATACAATGGTCAGTAGTGGTACGGTAACAGTATTGTTTTCAGAGTTGGCTGTCAGCAATACTCCAACGAGTCTGAGATTTGCTTGTTACCGTGGCAGTTGGGTCACGGTAACATACGGTAACAACGGTAACAAAGCCTCCATTTACTTCAGGGTCTGGGTTGTACTTGTTGTTACTGTAGTGTCTGTTACCGTCATGCTGAGAACATGTTTCATAGCATCTATGACACAACTGCACCTGACAAAAAGGGTCGTGTCTGAGATGCTTGAGATACAATTGGTCAGCAGTGGTAGGGTAACAGTGTTGTTTTCAGAGTTGGCTGTCAGCAATACGCATACTGACACTCCAACGAGTCTGAATTTTGCTTGTTACCGTGGCAGTTGGGTCACGGTAACACACGGTAACAACGGTAACAAACACTCAATTTACTTCAGGGTCTGGGTTGTGATTTTTGTTACCGTAGTGTCTGTTACCGTCATGCTGTCAACATGTTTCATAGCATCTATGACACAACTGCACCTGACATAAGAGCCATTTGTTTGGCAGGTAAGGTAAAATGACCATTGACATAGTAACAGTGTTGTTCACTAGTGACCACTAAACGGTTTTCTTGGGTTGCTGACAAGTCTGAAACTTGCCTAGTTACAGTTACCGTGACATGCGGGCTGCAGTAACAACGTTAACATACCCCCCATTTATAAATGAAGTAATTACTTCAGGGTTTGTTTGGGGTTTTTTGTGTTGTAGTGCATGTTATGTCATTAGAATATATGCAACACAAAGTTTTTGAGTGGTTTCACTCAAAATTCACCACCATCATCTAGTTGAGGGAATGCATAAGCCGCTTCAGGGTTTTCCTCTGAAGGCTTGCGCCGCAGACCAAGCCTGACTTTGCATGCTTTTTTAGTGCTGGAACTTTTTGGCCGCTTGGTGTCTGATGTGTATCCCAACCTTGTCAGCTCCATAGCAAGTTTGCGTTGTGACATGTGCACCTTCTTTTTCTCGGGTCCAACACCCTCTATACGAAGCTTGCGGTCTAACTCTTCATATGGCACATACTCAGATTCTATTGGTTTTCCCTGGTCGTCCATATGAGTCTCATATTCAATCTCAAGCAAAGCCTCTAGACCGTCTTGTGAGACCCACTGCTCCATAGCCTTTTTCACACTTGCGGGTAAGTGATGCACATGGTTGTTTGACTTGTATTGTTGATAAGCATCAAGCAGAATGCTCAAAAATGCATCCTGGTACTCAGGCTTGTTGAACTTATCCTTGAGATCCTTGATCCGTGGTTTCTCTCTGTCTGGTCTGAATGGATTAGGCTTTTCAACAAAGGCCACCTGCATCTCGAATACCCCACCGTTGCGGTCAAGGTATGCATCATCACATGGTGTCACTGTTGGTATATCATTGCACATCATGAACAAAGTGCTGGTGTTGATTTGGTGGCTTTCATCTTGGTAGTTGCGCCGCATAGTCAACGTATCACCCCCACTGACCACTTGTTTGATCAGTGCACCACACAACACAGTATTCTGGGATCTAGCCTCATTGGACAGAGCGATGCGGGTGTGCACAATAGGCAGCAGCCATGACAACTGTTTAGCCTCGTCTGCACCATTATTTGGATTGTAAGCAAAATTGTTTATGTTGAACTCCCCAACAAACGACCCGCATGACTGTTTCAGGGCTATTGTCCTGACCCCTTTGCCCGTCGATGTGCCACCAACCAAAAAGTAAAATTTGCGCGCCAAGTAATCACCCCACAGAGCACGTGCATATGCAATCTGCTCGCATAAAGGGACATGTTCATCAAGCTGTTGCTTGGTGTATGGGTCCTCAAACATGAACGTATGCACCTCCTTTTTTATTTCAGGATCGGGGTTGCGGTTAAAAGAGCGCGCAATGCGGCCGCGGAAAACAACCTCAGGGTCAAACGCTTCTGTGAAGGAATCGGTGTCAAAGTCATAAATACCATCTGAAAACAACAATTTGCCTTGGCTTGTGTTGATGTTTGTAAGGAAGAATGTATTGTCTTCTTCAATGTGATTGGGGACCATGCTCAGCATTTTGGATACACGGGCAGCATCCCCTCCGTAGTTGAACACGGGTGTATCATCACCATGTGAGAACACAAGTTGTTTTCTGTGCGTATGAACAGCTGCTTGCAAAGCCCGTTGTGAGTTGTCCCATTGGCCTGTTTTTTTGTTGAATAGATATACTGAACCCTCACATAGCCTGAAGTTTTCCTGCCCATATGCATCCACAAACGTTTCTGCTGCATAATCATCGTCTATCAGCTCTTCATCATGTGCAACAGGTTGTTTAGTGAAGCATGATTGCATTGCTTTGACAGCCAGCTTGATGGAGCAGCCTGTATGTGCAAGCACATCCCCTTCCACTTGCTTCAGCAACTCGTCATCAATTGACCCCTGTTGAGGTCGCTCTACATGCACACCGTCATAAATCAAGCTGCGTACAGAGTGGCCCCTTCGCAGAAAAGAGGCAGCTATTTCAATCAGAACCTCTAACTCTTTGTGTGTCATGACAAAGTGCAAAAAGCTGACACGGCCCTTCATGGTCTTGGCTAAGGCAGCTTGCGGCGCATATTGAGGCTCACACATCAGGTTGGAGCCGATCAACTTGGCCTGTTTATGCAACCGGTGTAGAAAATGGGTTCCCTCGGCGTGCTTGGCTGGAGGGGGGCAACCACCGTTCAATACTATGTTTACGGCTTGCTTTTGCTCTTCATAGGTGTGCAACTCATATTCTTGCCCAATACCTTTTAGAACTTCATCACGGGACTCCACATATTCTTCCAAGCATTTGGCCATCCACTCTATGCCAGCCTCCTTGCAAACGTGCAGTAGCATAGTAGGGTGGGACATTTTCACGTCAACATCAACTACATCTGTTACAATGTAGTTTCTAATGTCCGTGGGCAGTTGACCAACACTGTAATCTGCGTAGACTCTGCCTAGCCCTTGATCTTTGCATGCCGGTGACCTTTTCGTGCTGAAGTCATAGCTGGTATCAACACACCACCTGCCATCTACTGGGTCTCGCCTAGCTGGCTTGAGGAAACGCTTCAGTTTTTGCCTATGGTCATCACTAAGCACCCCACTAGGGGCCTTGAGCAGTTGCATTGCGCGGCCTTTGTCGAAGTACTCGCGTAGGCAGAGCTTCATACATGGGCACTGCAAAGCTCGGCGAAGGGTCTGAATCAATGTCAGGTAGGTGTTGGTCGGTGCGCATGTGTCATTCAGTGTTGACTCAATATCCACAGTGGCCATCTTCGTTGCAATGTTGGTCCTGCAATATGCCCGGGGATTTTTTTGCACAAACCAGACGCATGGCGTTTAATTTCTGCAAAAAATGTGACCGCCCTTGGTGTGGAAGAAGCAATGCCTATCTACAGCTGTGATATGCCCTCCGTTGATGATGCGGCCGTGTTCTGTATGCTATGGAGCAAATACAACATGGCCCATGCAGGCTTTCCAAGTGATCCGACTGTATCACAGTTTGTGCCCAAGGATGCAGATCTTGAAAATTTCTCACATGTCCCAGGACAGTTTGTGTTTGAGACGCCTGCTACAATTCAACAACTGCGCAAGTTAATGCATACAGGTATACCATGGGGCTTTGTGCATCCAACCACATTGGCTTCGCTGAAACAACTCCCAGCGGATACACAAATGCATCACACTGCTCCAGTTATGGTAGAGAGATATGCGTCTACCTGAGCCAATGCCATTCCATCTCTGGCAGATAACACACGCTTTCGTTTTCTGTATGCCTTGGAGCATGAGTTGTTCTGTTCAATCACCTTTTGATGCTTAACAGGGTCGGCTTTTATTACTCTCCATGCTGTTGCATTTTTGCCTTGCAACGCTCTTAGCTTATTGTTCAACCACATGCGAGAACTACCGCTATAGCTAGGTGGCAGCTGAGATGGCAATGTGATACCATATTGTGCTGCTAAAACATCCACAGGAACAAGCTTTGGTACCCTGCTTGATGGCCTGACACATACCTCACCCATATTTACCTTTCACACATGAGTCCATATATAATGAAGCAACTTTTGACCGCAAGGTACCTGCCCATGATGGCATGTTGCATTCATACTAGGTATGGTGTGTCACGTGCATGGCCGCGTGCGCAGCAGCTGCCACGACTCGGCGAGAGTCTGACAGAGCACTCTAGCCCTCCCTTGAAGGCTAGGCACCGCCATTGAAATACAATATAGTAAAGCCACTTAAGGACACGTCACACACTAGAACTTGTGCAATACAGCATAATGCCTCCAAGCAAATCAAAGTACGGAAGGGCCCAATGCAAAAGCAAGCGAACTGTGCCCATTGACCCTTCAAAAGGTGTGCAATCTATCTCTGGAATGATTCAGCTATTGCTTGACTGGCATCATAAAATGGTGATTCGTGGACATCCGCCTGCCCGGTCCTTCAAAAACATTGAAAGATTTTACATGATGTATCACAAATACCAGGAAACTGGTGCGCTTTCCCCGGCGGAGCTGCAAGCACTAAAAAATACGGTCAACGGAGTGCCTACCAATGAAAACCCAAGGGGGTGGTCGATCCGCACGTGGGAGGCAGCACACTACCCAGCTGAGAAAGGGATAGCGCCTGTCCCGCCGGAGCCGGAGCCAGAGGGTTGCATGCTGCTTGATGATGGGGATGACGAATAAATAAATTTGCTGATTCAACCTTGTAATGGCACGCAACAAGACCGATAACTGCCCACATGGCCGCCCAGTGAATGCAAATATGTTGCTGGTTTCACGGCGTGCTGGCCACAAAATAGCAACTTCACTCAATTTGCACGCGCATGGTTTAGCAGCCTTGCCACTAGCCAGGGAGCACAACAGCCATACACAACAATGCTATTACGCTCCTAATCTTTTTGGCCTGTGGGTATCAATGGGTGCTACAGATGCGGCTATGTTTCTAGTTGAGTGGCTTGACAACCATCACAGGGAATTGCTTGCTGAGTGCATGCCTGCTGAGCAAAGGATCCGTCTGTTACAATCAACACATGCTCAGCTGTCACTGTTGCGGGCTCTGAGAACATGCTTGCCTACCATAGCAGATCTTCAAAACGCATGTGCTAAAGCAACGCACAAAAGAATTGCATTGAGGGATGGCTTTCTGGACATTGCCACAGGCAAATTTCACAACTTGCCGTACCAGACTGGCCACTACGTGTTAGCGACCCTGAACCTGTGTTATGCACAAGTTGCAAAGGCAACCCCTGGTGAGATAAACGAAGCTCGTGCATTGCTAACCTCGTGGTTTCCACAGCCTTGTGAGATGTGCTGGCTGCTACGCCAGCTCAGTAGAGCTATGGCGCCAGCACTCGGTGACACGAGCAAGTCTGTGGTCATGTATGTTGACACGCTTGGCCCAGCCCAGGGCAACCGGGGCAAGACCACATTTTTGACATCTGTACTTCAGCAACTGTTTGGCCATAGTCTCTGCACAGTGTCACCTGGTGACAGTTTGACGGTTGGCCAGAGCTCAACATACCTGAAGCGCAAATCATGTCATGTGCACCCGTTGGCCGTTGAGGCGTTTGATGAGCTGAGTTCTGGCAGCACTGCAAGCAAACAACTGCCCTCAAGTACATGACATCTGGGAGCGTGGGATCAAGCAACCTGACATTTATCTGTTGTAACCCATCAAACTTGCTAGATCTAGGTGCCTTGGCCGTAAGTGATCCAGCCTGTTACAATAGACTGTGCATGCTGCCGGCCCGCACCATGTTCAACACTCCATCATCTGGAAATCTACACACCAAGATAGAGCGACTGCTGCCAGCGCTTTGCAAGTTGTTGTTGCATGATCACGCCGTGTACCTGCAAGAGGGTATCTTACTAGGCCCGGATAGCATGAAGCAACACAAGAACTTGCTGACTCGTAGTACAGCTGCCCATGCTTTTGCAACGGCTCACATGCAAATAATCAAAAACTGGTTGTCCAACACAATCATTGCTCTGCCAGGAAGCACAGTCAATTGCTCTGTACTGACTGATCGCTTCATCAGCTGTCACACACAGTTTGCTTTAGCGTTGCAACGTCACTACCACAATAGGGGGGTGGCACCATCCTTGCAGATCCTTGTTGATAGCTTGCTTGACGCTTGCCTGGCTCTAAGTGGCGTTGGTAAGCATGATGGGGCATACCTGAATGTGATGCTACCTGTCTAGTTATTCTAATCCCTCACAAAGCCCTACCTTTAAGCTAATGCCTGCGAATTCACTAACACACTGTGCTGACAATGAATAGTGTACCGTACATTATGGCCCCGGACCCCATTTAAACCCTGAACCATCGCTCAATCCAATGGCTCTGTGTGTCAGCTGTCCCAAGCACAGCAGGCGAGTCAACTATATTTTTGCTGAAATCTTTGATCAACTCAATGACCTCATCTCGCTGAGCCTTGGGAAGCGAATACAGCTTATGGCAACAAACGTTACTTTGAACTTTTCCAAAGTCTAAAATGCGTAGGGCAAGCTTCTGAAAATCACTTGAAAAACAACACCCAACGTTGGATGCAGACAAGTCTAGATGGAGCAAAAGACGGCAGTGGCTGGTTGTCACATCAGCAATTGTGTGCAACACGTGATTCAATTACGAACCCAACACAAGAAAAGTTATTGTTAGCCTTTCTTACAGCGACTGCACCTCGAATTAAAAATTTGCACAATTGCAGGATTTTCTGTGCCGAACCCACAGAACCGGAGCTGGACGACTACAGTGCATATATAATCCTTCCGGAAAATGCATCCACCAACCAATGGTGTTTGAAACCGTGTATTGTCTATCACAACAATGTCGGCCCACACACACGGGTCAAACTCCCACATCTTCTGACAGAGTTGATAAAATCATCTTTACAACACGAGCCACGCCAATTTCTGTTTGGGTATACAAGACATGCAATGGACGAGCCACAACCATACGCCCCTAGATCCTTTGCCAACTGGTGCTCAATTGCTCTCAAAGACATCACTGGTAACAAAAATGCAACTATTAAGCTTGCAACACAGGCATTTATCACACATTATCTCAATGACAATAACACAAAAGCCAAGCCTTTGGCTGACGCCCTTAACACAACAATATCAAAGCTGAAAAAACAGTGTGTGGTGGTGCGTGACAGTGACACACCATCAACATGTGGCTGATGCTTGGAAATTTGTACAGTCAACCATGCAATGCGGTTGATGTACATCAATTGTAACCTGACTTAAGGCCAAGAAACCCATATACCGTATGGCAAACTTAGCCCAACAACAAGCTGCTCCCAAAGCACTGACAGCACTACAAGTGGCCGCTCGCTATCGCCAGTTGACCGACCAGCAGTGCATAAACAAACTGAAAAACCAGATACAGGCACTCTCGGAGACTCATTCTGAAAGCGCGATCAATACCTATCTATCGTCACTCAACGGGCTGGCAGCCGGGCTTGCAAACCTCACCAACAGAGATCAAGCAGCCAGCCTTGGAGAGATCCTCCTCAGACCGTTGCAGGTCAATGCTCCATCACTGATGACCAGAATGTTCCCAGACCATAACAAACGCGAAAAAGTGACCTCAATGTTGTGTACACTGATTCACCGCCAAGTGCCTGAGCTATCGGACACTGACCGCAAAACAGTACTTGATGCGTGGCGGTCAATCACCAAAGAAGCAAAAGCAGCATACAACCAACAGCGCAAATCCAGTGGGGGATACGGTGGCAACCTAAGCAAGCTGCCGTCAATGGATGATGTTCGGTCACTGATCGCCTCCCTGCCTCGGGGGGACAGAAATCGCATGGCACTGATGTTGTACACACAGCTGGCTTGGAAAGAGCCGTACAGGTTCTGCTCACCGATGCTTAACTTTGGTGGCATACGTGTGTACACACCTGCAAACTATGCCCAAGCTCCAACTGAAGAGCAGATGTATGATGAGGCAACCATTTATCTGAAACACATTATTGCTGGAGAGCAAGGAACACCACCACCACAAAACCCTGGTGCGGCGGGCTGGCTACTACTACATCCCAAAAACCAGAACAAGGATACTATCTCATTACTTATGTTTGGCTCAAGAGACCCAGATAATGATAAAAAAGTGCAATTAGTTATACAGACATATCACCTGAACAAGCAACTGTCCGATGAGATGAGAATTCACTACTTGCCGCCCAGACGAAACCAAGCATGGTTGTTTACTGATCTCATGCACAAAAACGTTGCTCATAGCCAGCCACTCTTATATAGACAAGGCCGTGAGTCTTTCAACAAATCACTTGACAGGTATCTTGCCACAAGCTGCTTAAACTGCACAGTGAAGGCAGTCAGAGACTCAGCTGTGACCGAGCGCCAAAGGCGAAGGCAGGGTCAGGACCAACAGAGCTATGCTGATGAGTTAAGAATGGGGCAGTCAGAGGAATCACCTTGAAAATCATGGTTGTGCCACTGCTGAATTACAGCAGGGTGCTTGATGGCCTGTGGGTAATATCAACTGTATATATTGTACAATGCGTGTGCTACTGCCAGGGACCCATGCCTCCTGTCAACAGCAACTTTGTTATGATGTGAGCAACTGACCCATGCAGTGCCGGTACTCAATTCAAAGCGTAAGAAAGTCCTACAGTGACAGTTTTGTCAAGACAAAGACAGCAATGCTTTGCTGATGAATTGAAGATTGGCGTTCAGAAGGAACACCTTGCAAAATGGTGACAGTAAATGAGTGACGAACAAACCACGGCAGTGGTGGTGTCCTTGGTGCCTCCCCCCTCCCAGCACATTATCAAGTGTGTAGCATATCTATTATAGCTAGAGGCCCCTAGCCCATGTCAATGACCAGCGTTATGACATGATAACTAACATGCAGTAATGCAAACTCAAGCTATCCCACACAAGCATGCACTTCCTCCACTGCGTGTAGAAGTGACACTCCCCTCACAGCCAGACCACTCAAGGATTATTATGTGAATGCTGCCATAGAGACGACAATTGTAATTGCAACCTGCTGCTTGCAATGCAACCTGCTGCTTGCAACAAAACCCGCTCTTTCAAATACATGATGTATTGTATTGTATAACCTGCTGCTTGCAATGCAGATATGATGTATGCTACAACGTATACGCTGTGCTGCAGTGCAGTGCACTCTAGATGCTGCATGGTGTGACATATTCCACCCCAATAGACCTAAAGTACTGCTGTAGCTGCAGCGAAGGTGTGAGCAATCCAGATATAATCTTGCACACCAAAAGTTTCAAACCAGAAGGGCCAGTCCTTCTGACAGTTGAATTAATTATTGCATGGCACGCAGTGAAGAGAGTGCAAAACACTACTTACACACAACCATACGCCGTCCACAAGCCACATGAAAGCCATCATGCGCCTGGCCAGTCACGAAGCTCCGCCAGCTCAAAATGCTGCTGCTCAAGCTGCAGTGCTTGGAATGCTGCATGCACTGCCTGCAGCCAATGCTGTGCCAAGCCTAGCAAAGAGGTCACTGGGGCCTCTTCCACTAGTGCAAATGCATCACCAGCTAGCCACACATCCTGCTGCAGCGGAGTATATAAGAGCTGAAAGGGCTTAGCAGGATAAGCAGCTGGTTCCAGCACCCGCAGCTGCTGCCAAGGTGGCATGCCCGCAGCTTTGGGCATAATACACACGACCACTCCAGCCTGGCCCAAGGCCTCGGTTGAGGACAGAATCTCAATTGTGACATCCAGCTTTGCTGAAACTTCAGCACACTCTTGCTCTACAATCAAGCGGTGGCTGCTGCTGCTGCTACTGTCATCACTGGGGTTCACGCTGGCTTGGCTGCTGCACACATTGCCAGTGAGGGGGGATGCAGGGAGCTGCCGCCGGAACTTCCGAGGACGGCCATCCTGGCAGCCAACAGTGCCTGACAGGTTCTAGCTAACCCTGCACATTGCATCTGACAGACTCTGCGTGTCACTCGCTGCCACACCAAAGGCCTCACGCACAGCATCTGACAGGCTCCACACATCATCGGCCCCAGCATCAAGTGCACCTGAAGTTGTCACACCATCGCACCAGCTGGCAGCTAGCGCAAAGTCATCAGCAAGCTCCGGGCAGAAGCGAGCCTCATCCTGCACAGCAGCAAACATGAGTCACCATAAGGTGACACTAGCAAAGAGAGTGCAGCCTATCTTTGAGTGTGAGTTAGGTGCACGGTGTACGGTCCCTACAACAGTGTGAGGCTCAAAACACCGCCTAACATGCAAGTATGCCACGGCAGCCTGGTTACACACATCCATTCCCTTCCATTACACAGAGGGCCTCAAGGCGCCAGTGGCACTGAAAAGTATGCTGGTGTGGCATTCACTTCTTCACCATCTGACACCACGTGCCTAGCACATGTACTGCTGCCAACAGGCTTGGTGAGGGCTTCTGCAACAGAACCCAGCCCCTGATTGAACCTGCATATGCCGTGCTGACGATCAGCAACATAGCCACTTACCAGCTGTTTTTGCCACATGCCCCTGCGCAGTCCTGTCAGGGCCTGAAGCTGCTGCCGGCCCCCCCTCATGGATGCCTTCAGAGACTGCATGGCAGCAGCACTGGAGCTAGTGAAACCTGAGTCAGGTCCACTGGCCGCTTGTAAGGTGAAGGGGGACATAAATGCCTGCAGAGTAAAAAGGTGAATGTGGCAGAAAAGCAGCAGTGCTCAATTGTTGGGTGCATGAATGCGTGATTGACTTGCAGCCAACAGCATGCATGATCAGGTGATTGCCAGCAACGTGTGTGTCAGTAATGAGTGAAACAGGACAGTGATCCCAGTCCATGCACCGCTTATTTGTTGAGAAGGCAGACAAGCTGAAGCTGGCACATGCCACTACATGATAGCCACCAATAGGGCTGGGCAAAGTACCTTGCGTATTGTGAAGGTGTCATACACGCCTATCCTAACCATCCTATATGACAGTGAAACTCCTCACCTTGGGGGGAAACTTGGCGCTGTCGTCCACCAGCTCCAGCTCAGTCTCATCTGGCAGCGCCATCTGCAATAACAACATGCAAAAATGGTGCGTGTTGTCATCAATGCAATAAACAGGCAACAACACAGCTGATTGCTACACCAAACATCCTCCCCCCCCACACACTGTCTGCTGTTGACAGGACAACTGAACCTGACACAAACATCCACACAACTGGCACAACTAACCGATACCAATGCTTACCTCAACCTCAGCGTGGTCGCCAACCTCAATCTGTTGTGGCAGCACAGCCTGCAAGGCAACACAAGTGCATGTCAATCATGAAAGTGTCAGGCATGAGTGGAGCAGAATGATTAACCAAGGGTGTGGCCCTGCACCACCAATCATCTGCTGACAGGCAAAGGGGCTGTCACAAGCCATGATGTGGTTTTGTACATACCCCAAATCCCACCTGATGCTCAGCGTTGTCGTCCACCAGCTGCATCTCAGTCACACCTGGCAGCTCCACCTGCAACAACATCATGCAAGTAGTTGTCATCACGGTAACAAAGAGGCGACACCGCAGCTGACTGCTATACCAGTCACCCCCTCCCATCCCCGCCCCCAACCCTCATTGTCAGCACAGGACAACTGAAGATGACACAAACACTCACACAACTGGCACAACTAACCACTGCCAATGCTCACCTGAACCTCAGCATGGTCGCCAACTAGCTACTGCTCAATCTGTTGTGGCAGCACAGCCTGCAAGCCAACACAAGTGCATGTCAATCAGGAAAGTAAAGTGTCAGGCATGAGTGGAGCAGAATGAACCCGGAGGGTGTGGCCCTGCCGTCCCCCCCCACGAATTTCGAGGCGGCAGCCTCCACCGCCACTAGCAGCATCCAGCATCTTGACATAGTCCTCCTCGGGCAAGAAGGATGACTTGGCATCACCCAAGTTGGTGGTGAGGTCCCTATAGCCGAGCATCCTGCCTACGTCTGCCACCTTGAAGAAGCAGCGCCTGGACCTGCACCACCAATCATCTGCTGGCAGGCAAAGGGGCTGTCACAAGCCATCGTGTGGTTTGCGAATACCCCAAATCCTACCTGATGCTCAGCGTTGTCGTCTACCAGCTGCATCTCAGTCACATATGGCAGCGCCGCCTGCAAGCCAACAGCATGTACAGATCAGATTAGCGTGCAGCATTCAGCTGCACGTGGAGTGGCCCATGGGCCCATGTGGCCACAGGTTGTCAGTTGATGACAGCTTTAAGGTGCTGCTGACAGCATAAAGGCAACTGATTCTGTCACAACCAGCAGCTTGACTACATGCACTATATGCACACACCTCTTGTTCAGCGCTGTTGCCAACCAGTTGCTGCCCTGTCCCTGTCTCAGCTGGCGGCTCTGCCTGCAGCCAGCACAAAAGCGCTTGTCAGGAAAGTTTATCAGACATGAAATGAGCTAGATGTTACTACACATGTGGCCCAACACAGTTGTTTCTGCCGGTGACAAACAAAAGCATATGGAGCAACTGGCGCCAAACGATCACTTGACTGCTTGCTCACCGGAAGCACAACGCCGTATACTTGCTGGTGGCCAGCTGCTCCGTCTCAATCTCAGCTGCTTGCAAGCCAACCTCGGTGAGCAGTGTGGCCAGTGGAGCTAGATGATAATCCTGATGCAATCTGTTGATTAAAGCAAACCAAAAGCTGGCACAACTACATGATTTAACACACTGACTGCTCAGCTCAGCCTCAACGTTGTAGCCAATCAGCAGCTTAGCTGCCAAGCTCAGGTCAAGCCCTTGACCCTACCTGCTCATCATCAGTGTCATCATCACTGTCCCCAAAGACACCTGAGAGATCAGCTGAGCCTTGGGGTGTGACGTCTGGTGTTGGGCCGGGCGAGAAGGGCTTGATCACTTGGCGCACCACGCCTCCACCCCCGCGCTGCAGCCAGGTGTTTGCATAGGCAGGCAGAGTTGACATCATCCGTAACTCAGTGTTAGTGATAGGCATGTGAGAAATTCCCCCAACTTCATGCAATGTCAGCACTACCAAGGCTGTGTTACAAAAGGGTTGCAGTAACAAAGCAGATCTGTCAGTGTACTGGAAGGCACTTTCAAACCAAACCGACGCTGCTGTCACAAGGTAAAAATACACAAGAATAACATGCAATGAACACATGGCACACAAATAGTTTTTCAACACATGCATATCACAGCAACCTTGACAACAACAAAAAGGCTGGGCTATGCATTGCCAAAGTTTGCAGAGTTGTAAAAGTTCATAAATGTAACCAGTTGCAGCCGCACCTCATCTTCTGTGTGATGTACTCATCACCTGAAGCCAGAAACACCTCAGCATGCTTATCAACAAAGCGCTGCACGAAGTGTGCCGCCTTGACGGCATGTGCCATTGACTTGCAGCTGCAGATGTGTACAGCGCCTGACACAAACACCATTGTGCGAGCGTTGATGCTGCGTGGCGGGGTACGATCCAACACAAACTTTATGTACGCCTTTCCATCACACCCGCCTGTGCGCACGCTGATGCCCTGATCCCTTGCCCTGTTGTTCAGATCCTCGTTGGAAATTTGATTGTCTTTGCTGAATGGAGGCATAGTGAAGTTAGCTGTGATCTGATCCACTTGGCAGGTCTGCAGGTCGGGGCGCTGGCCACCAGATGCAAGTGTCAGGTCCAGCACCTTGTTGAAGGCTGTTGCAGCATGCTCATAGGACTTGCAGCCAAGCAGCTGTACCTTAGCACTATTCGACTCCTTGTTGGTAGGGAACACGTTGGCGCAAACCACACCACGCTTCCAGGCAGCAATATCAACCCCTAGTGGGCATGTGGGCACCTGAAGTGTCAAGCATGGGGGCCTTTCCAGGTCAGGGCACAGCCTTATGTCTGTGTCGTACATGGAGAGGGACAGGCGCTCCTTGATGGGCTGCCGCAGGTCACTGAGGTGCCTGCTGCTGCCGACCTGGAAGTTGATGCTCATACTACTGAAGGTCAGCTCGGTGGGCCTGATGTGCTCAAGCGCTGGCTGCTGCTCTGCTCGATAGTTCTCCAGGTCTGGGGGGGGAGGGGAGGGGGCAGGGAGGGGCCAGGAATATTTTAGCCTTCATGTTGCTGCAATTGCCAAGCTGTGACACCAGAAAGGGCGGAAGCCCAAAGGGATGTATGGTTTGCACAAACGAAAGTCCACAATGGGCTTCTGAAGTGACTTAAAAAGGCAATGGGAGATAGCATGCAAGCACGCTGCATCTCCCAACATGCTGGCTGAGCACCAAAAGGTAAACAATGCCAAAGTTTGCTCATAGTATGCAGTACGAGTTCCACGTTGTGCATACTTATGTTTTGTCGCATTAAACATGACACCCTTCCCCCTCTGCCTCCCTGTCACAGCCTCCCCACATACTGCCCCCACCCCTCCCTATGATCTCACATACCGCTTGCTAGCTCCTTGGGCATGGCATCACATGTTGGCCGGCTGAACTCCGCATCCCTATACTCTGGCAGCTGAGCAGCAGCTGCGTCACTGCTGCAGCTCGGACCAGCTGCCATGGACTGCCAGCGCCGCAGCTCCTTCAGCCAGGTTTCTGCAATCGCCCGAGCAGTACTGTCAGCAAACTGGCTGGTACCAAAGCCTGTGTGTATCTGTGCCTTTAGAGCAGCCTCAATCACCCCCTGGTCCTGGCACTCTGGGTACTTGGCCAGAAAGGGCAGGATGCCAGCGTTGACATACTTGCCATTCTGCGACCGTGGCACCATCTTCAGAGCATGTGCACGCAGGTGACCGTCACTGCGCCGTCCGTCAACTGTCAGCCACTCTGCACACTCCTGCACAACATCTGACATCAGCTGCACCAGGTCGGGCTGACTGGCCTGGCTTTCCAGGCAGCACCGACGCTCCCACCAGACGCCATACTGAAGGAAGCTTACCAGCTTGCGCTCTGCTTCAGGGTCGACCTAAAAGCAGCAGCAGCAGCAGCATTTGGACACACATACAGAAGTGGAGGACCACACAACTTTGTGAAGGCAAACCAGTGGAAAGAGGAGTGAGCCAGGCTGTCAGCAGCAAGCAAGGCCTTGCACTTCACTGTGAAAGAATACACTTGCAAGCTTATAGAGGAAAACACAACTCTCTTGGTTGAAATGCTGGCAATTACAGAACGTTTGGTGCCTCGCTACACTAAGCAATAGCATTGCAGCTCAACACTGCTAAAAAACCCAGCCATACTCTGCAGGTTGCACCCTGCAGTCATGAAGGAGTGTGCATGCACACTAAGCGCTCAGCAAACGAGAACTGGTAGGTAAGTAGTACAGCAAGCCTGAAATGCGACCCAACAATCTCATATTCCACAGCTCTGGCCCTGTTTTCACCACCCACCTGTCTCAGGGGCTCAGTCACTCCAACAGCAGCTTGCAGCACACCGTCCTCCTGCAATCAAGACAAAATCAAAGGTTGGATACCTTGCAAGGATGGCAAATGCTGTCGGAACAGTCATTGCAAAAGTCTGGAGACAGTATGCAAACCATAATGCAGACACTGCTTGGAATGAAAATTCTGCCAGACACCTTGCCAAACCTCCTTATGCTTGCACTCACCCCTGGACTCAGTTGCACATCCTGCTGCTGCTGCTCTGGTCCAAGCAGTTTCCGCTGCTGCTCCTGCAGCTGCTGCTGGTCTGGTCCCATTTGCACATCCTGCTGCTGCTGCTGCCCCTGCTCTGGTCCCAGCAGAGTGCCCTGCTGCTGCTGCAGCTGCTGCTGGTCTGGCCCCATTTGCACATCCGGCTGCTGCTGCTGCTGCTGCTGCTGCTGTAGCCAGCCGGGGTAGTACACATTGGCGTAGAACTCATCTTGTGCCCTGAAGTCCTTTGTGATAGGTGGCACCTGAAGGCCAGAATAGCGTGTCAGGAATGCAACGTACTGCATGCAGCTGTTGCACTCAGCTGTGCCTTACCCATTCATCTTCCTGGGCACGCAGCGCTTCCCACACGGTGTAGTAAATTGCTGCACGCAGCAGCCCGTGCTCTATGCCCCCAATCTTCTTGGTCTTTCCTGGGCCTGCAGGTTGAAAATGTATAGCATCAGAGAAAGGACTAGTGCCAAGAGCATTGTGGTGTTGGTGCTGCCCTGCTACTATACAGTAGTACTGTACACCCACGTTTGTTCTTTTTGTCCCACCACGCCACCTCTTTGCTGCCGCACCACTGCACAGCTTGAATGAATGATGCAACTTGCAGGTCCAGCTCCTGGTTAGCCAGATCAGCGGGCAAGTGTGCGTCCCACCAACTAGTCTTCCAGAATGGCTCCCACTATGACCACAGGCAAACGTTAACGACGTTATCACAGCGTTAACCTGCGTTAATCAGCGTTATCACAGCGTTGATCAGCGTTAATGGCACGTTATCTGCAGTTAACGCAGGGCCTGCGCGTTAACTGGCGTTAACGAAAAAGCAGGAACCACGGGGGTTAGAAACTGCGACCAGAGGTTGCAGTTACCCATGGGTTACACGCCAGCAACATGTGCCTGCCCAGCTGCCCAGGGCAGCTGCAGAGGGCCTCAGGTTTTGCTGTGATTTGCGGGTAGTTTGCTACAACATAGAGGCAGAAGATGGTCTTGGCGAAACAAATCAATTATTCCTTCGTTCTGCTGAGCTGCAGTCACTTGCACACGTCCATATGGCCCGGCCATGATGCACTACAGCCTTATTGATGCCTGAGTCAGGCCGTAGGCTACGGTAGTGGGCCGCCTCAGTGACGTTATGCAGCCCGCATTGCGCAATGCATAGGCCATATGGCGCTAGTAGTACTAGGTACAGGCCAAGCGTCTGAGACGGCATGCTTGCAACTGATTTAATAATAATATGTTGCCCTTCATGCCATAGCAATATGCGCTTTAGCCAGTTTACTCCCGCTTTTATGGTGTTTCAAAGCACACTTTTAGGTGTGCCAGCTTATGCCTTGTACAATCCTGATCGAGAGTCTAGGACTATTTTGGCTTCAAAGTTGCTTCAATCTCCCTTTTTGGCGCAAGATTGCGTTCACTTTGTGTGGTGCATGCCATCTGAGATGGCGAACGGCCTACGTGTAACTTCCACTCTCTAATATTGCCATAGCAATATTGCAACTGATTTGTCACAATGCAATAGTTAGTTAGTTAGTTATACAGCCTATGGATGCAGCCGGGCTGTTTGCTTGCATCATGCAGTGCTCAAGTCCAGCCTTAAAGGACCAAGTTGGGCGGTGCCAGGTGCTCTTCAGTTCCCTATGGCGTTGCAGTCGGGCTGGGCGAGCATGTCAGCATGTCATGACAGGTGGCAGGTCATGACAGCAAGCAACACGCTGGTCTATCAGCGCGATCGAAATTGTGTCTGTACTCTCCATCTGCATCTATAAGTAAGGTTGGCACGCCTAGCTGCAGCGTCATGACAGCAACACGCCGGTGTAACACCCTGCATGCCTGCAGCGCGATCGAAGTTGTGTCTGTACTCTCCATCTGCATCAACAAGTAAGGTTGCCACGCCTAGCTGCAGCGTGGACACCCCGTAACCGATGGCCCCGTAACCGACTGACGGTCTGCGGCGTGCTGAGTCGCACGACCCGGCACAGCGACTCTAATATATGTTTCTAAAGCCATGACACACGTATATGTCACACGTGCTGCTGTTACGCCCACTGCACAGCAGTAGTTCGTTGGAGCAGCAAGGCACAGCTGGCCGGTAGCATGGCGCCCATGGCGAGCAGAGGTGAGCGCAATATGCACCGGAAACGATCGGTGAATACCTTGCGGCGATGGCGTTCGGAGCAGGGCAGCTGCTTCCTTGCAGTAGCATGAAGTGCTGCGGCAGTGCTGCACAAGTGCTGCAGCACAGCACATTGCAGCAGTGCAGCACACCACGACTGTTTGGGCATGTATCCAGCATGTTGAAGACCGTCTTCAACATGCTGCAAGTGTGGGCTGCACACAGCTTGGTGCAGCCCTGCTGCTGGGGGCCAGCAGCAGTGCCCCCCACCAATGCATCTGTGCAGACTCAAACCCACTCCTCTGATGTCTTGCAGTCTGCTGCTGACATGGCTGTGGCCAGGGCCAGCTGCCTCATGGGTGTCACCAGCCCCTTGAGCACAGCAGCCATCAGCAGCAGCCCCAGCTGCTGCACTGTGAGCTGCTGCAAGTGGCCCTGGGCAGGCAGCACCCCCTGCTCTGCTGTTGTTGCATGCTTCTTCCTCTTGTTGCTGCTGCTGTTGTTGCTGCTGCTGCTGCTGCTGCTGCTGCTGCAGCACTGTACCACCTCTGGCGGGAAAACTTGCAGCAGCTGCTCCTCGCTGCACCCACCCAGCGTCCGTGTGTCTTTCAGGAACACTGGCACTAGGAGGACGGGGTATACCGTCCTAGGAGGACGAGGGTGAGTTGGTTGAAGCCACCGATGGTACGGACAGCCAGAGTGACTAGTAATGGTTGGTTGAATCTGTATTTGTAGCAATGCATGGCAACGTTTGCAATGCGAATGCATTCTGTAACGTGCTTTAGTATTTAAATTGTCCATCCAACAGCCTCGAAGCGCCTACACATTCAGAATAAGCAGCAACCAACCACACATGCAGCACTCCGTCCTTACGCTTTACTATTGGTGTGTCAAATTGCTGTAATGAGGATTTTCCCGTAACGGACTCACAGCTTGGACTAACTAGTACTCCCACCCTGTACACATGCAGTGTGTAGCGTTGCATCCATCCATGAGTCCCTGTTTGCGTTTTCAGACAGTAATATCAATACCAAAACACATATTATGCAATTTCAGCACCTTTCCAGTGCTTGCACGTGCTTCCACGAAAACTGCACGTTTACGTCCCGTTCAGCTCGTTTGCGGGTGCTTCGCTGCGTTGCAACGGCTGTTTGCAACGCACTATTATTACAAAAGTGTAAAATAATTGCTAGATCCCTTGCTAGCCTTCTGGGTCTGCCACAATGTTACCCAGCTTTAGCACTGTGCATGTCTAACTAGACACCCTAGCCCACTGGACTGAGGCTCAGTGACTAGGCCCTGATGATACGTGGAATGCTGGTCTACTACTAGAATCACCACCTTGTTTTTATAACGCAATATCAGATACAAAAAAATGTTTCTATGGGCGATATGCCAGATTGTGCCAGCAGCTTGCAACTGCACATGTGTCTGACTAGACACACCCTACTGCAGTGACAGCTGTGTCCTGATAGCACGTAGAATGCTGAGCTGGTATCACATACACCATAGAAACTAATGCTTCACCTAATATTACGTACAACACGTGTTTTTCAGTGGCAATATGCAGTCCACGGATGGCGCTGAGCCTGCGCAATTCACCTGTGTGCCCAACACCAGGCAGGTTACAGTAGAGCCCCACACACAAGCCCCACAAAGCAGTATGGCCAGCTTTTCACCAAAATACCTGAATCTCATGAAAGCATCAGATATTCCACGCAGTACAGAGCTGTTGCTTCACTGTAGTGAGCTCGATGTGCATAGAGATGACAGCCTGGTCGTGCTGACCACCCATGGTGAAGTGATTGATTTTGTCATCATCATCATCAGTGATTGATTTTGTGAAAGTCTTGCAGCGCAACCTGGCTGAACATGGAAGAAGAAGATGGCGACAATTATTATTGTCGTTTGCAGTCCACCCACAAAACTTTTTGGATGGCCGAGGTCCCTCGAGGCAATAATATTTTTCATAATCACCTACCTGGCTATGTTGACATGCTGGCAGAGTTGCTAGGTAGCAGCCTGCCTCTGAGAGTGGTCAGGTCATGCTACCATTCACAACTCTAGAATTGCTGCTATCTATGGGATGCAACCACGCGGTGAAGGTGAACCGATCAATCAACTGGTTGGGGCCACTCTGCTACCTGGCCACTCTGCCAGCAACCCACAAGTTCCTCCACATCCACATTGCTCTTTAGGTGATCGCATGCATTCTTCCTGTGGATGTGTTCAGAAACGGCCCGGTTATTGATGTGTTCCTTCCCACTTAAAACGTTTGCTTCATGTGATTTGTTGCTGAGTACTGGTGTACTCACACACTCTACACCAGTGCCACTGACCCTCAAGTGATTTCCGGGCCATCCGTGTGGCTCTCTTTGCGAATTCAGCTGAACAATAGTGGCTTGAATGCCATAATAATGCTATTTATGCACATTTAAGACCGCTCAAGTGCTCGCACGGTTTTGTTACTAACAGCTGTACGTTTACGTCCTGCCCTGCTCGTTCGAGGTCTTTTGGCACACTCTCAGCAGCATTGCAAAGGATGTTTGCAATAGATTTACTAATATATATTGGATTTAATTGCAAGATACTTTGCGATCTTTCTGGGTCTTGACATACCTTCATTACTGTGCCATGTCTAACTAGACAAACTGTGGACCTGAGAGAAGACCTGACAGCACGTAGAATGCATGGCTGTTTCTACAATCAACACAAAGCTGGATATTTACATAACATAATGTATGAAACATGTTTTGATAGGCGATATGCCATCCAATTGTGGAAGTCAGCAGAAGACTATATCAGATAACAATGTGTATGTGAAATGACTGGGACCCGGAAACAGGCTGTATGAAAGTGTGGAAGCCAAGAGTAGACTGTTTTGAACAACACTTTACAGGTGAAAGAAATTGTCCAGTACAGGAAAGGGACCTGTCACAGGTTGGGAGAGCATAGTATGGTTTCCCAACCTGCCCGCTGGCACATGTTACATCAGGGATAGACCACATGTGCCCTATACAGTGTTGCCTTCTGTTGTATGCTGCTGACTCACACACTTCCCCACTTGACCACATATAAATATAGTCACGTGACAGGGCATCATGTTGCTGGCAGCAACTGCCTCCCACCTGTTTTAAACCACAGTTCTAGCCATAAGTGCTAACCCCTGCTGCACCCACAGTACTAGCCATAAGTGCTAACCCCTGCTGCTGGGAGGAGGTGCATGCGATGATCAGAAGCAAAAACATGGTTGCCTGCCACCATTCCAATCTCCCAGAGTGGTCTCCAGCCTGAGCAGCTCACACCTCCTTGGCGCACTTGCGGTGTTGCAGCACCTGCTCTTGCTCAAATTCCTGCCACAAGATATTCTTGTCCTGACACATCCAGCACGAAAAATCACCCTCTAGGAGTAATGCGGACTCATCGCTGAGCTCGCCATTGGCAAAAAGCAAGCAGCGGTAGTCATGCAGCAGGTCTTGATGCTGCTGCCAGTAACCATCGAAGTGGGCCACGTACAGGAACTGATGTGTTCCTCGAGGGTCAATTACCCTTCTGGACTGAGCATCCAAGGCAGTCTTGTAGGATGCTGGCACGTAGCTTGGCAGGTGCTTGGGCATGTACTGTCCCCAAATGTCTGCATCTGGCAGCATGTGGCCCACCAGGCACAACATCATACCCAGTCGGACACCTTCGTGGTCTGCACAGAATGTTCGAATATTGCGGGTCATGCGCTCCATTGTGTTGAACGCCAGCTCAGGGTCCTTGCACATGATGTCAGCTGCCAGCTTGGAGTCAGTGATAGGGCCCTGCACAGCATGATCCAGCCGCACAGCTTTATTGGTTGTGTCAGCCACAACAATGCAGCACAAGACATTTTTTCAAGTGGATGCCAGTGGCAGCAATACATGTGTGTGACAAAGGAGTGAAGCAGCTGCACGACAAAACTGGGGCAGCCCGCACCAGTTTTATTCATTGGCAGGCAAAATAAAGTAGATGTGGCCTGCACTCTCTGCCTTTACCTGTGGACCAGATACTCCAGCGCTTTCTGCTTGGCTTTAGCTGCTGCCTCCTTGGTCAGCTTGCCATCCCTGTGGGCGCTGACCTCCCGTTGTGCAACATCCATGATCCTTAGGCGCTGCTCTGGTTCCGCACCTTGCACCACATCTCACATGATGCATGCTGCCTCAGTAGCAGGGTTCATGCGCTTGTCCTGTGGCAGAGTTAGCTCCCAGCGGTAGTAGTAAGTAGCATCAAGACATCGCCGAAGGGTGCGAGCGGACACCCCTGCATCCAAACATTTGTTTATTTCAAACCTGTGCTGATGGTTTCAATGTTCAAGTCGGCTACTTGCAGCAAAGTAACTGCTACTCACCCATCTCTCTTGCCACAGCATTTAGGAATGCCGTGGGTGTTCTGTAGCCCAGGACTGCCTCATTTCTGTCTCCCTCCTCCTTGCTTGGCTGCCTGCCAGAGCACTCAAACCTGTCTTTCACGTCACAAAAGGATGCAAACTTTTCCATAAAAACCTTTGCCATTTCTGCTGGTTCCTCTCTTGCCTCTCTTGCCATGGCCAATGTGAGCCGCTGCTTTTCCTCAGTGCTGCTGGCCTGCCTAATCGCAGCACTTGCATTAAGTGCTTTGCTAAACCAGACCTGTGCGTCTGGCTGAAGGCTGCAGTAGCTGTTCTGCGTGATGGCGTCCATTATGGCTCTTTGCTGCTGAGTACTGGCTCACACACTCTGCAGCAGTGCCACTGCCCCACAAGTGATTTGCAGCTATCCGTGTGGCTCTCTTTGCCTGTTCAGCCAAACATTAGTAACATTTACACTGCTAAAGTATTATTTATGCACGTATATGACAGTTCAAGTACTCGCACGGTTTTGCTACGACACGTACGTTTACGTCCTGCCAAGCTCGTTCTCGGCTTACTAACGCTCTCAGCAGCATTGCAAAGGCTTTTTGCAACTAATATGACCTAAATGTATTTTTGATATGGTTGCAAGCTGCCTTGCTCGCCCTCTGGGTCTTGCCACACCTTCAGTACTGTGTCTAACTAGACACATGTGTACACTGCGCACCTGACAGTGGACCTGACACTGTCAGCGTGGCATGTAAAATGCATGGCTGCTACTGGTCACGGCAACCCAAAATATCTGGATTGGAGTGCTAGGCAGTTCCGGTGGTGTTACACAGGTGCTCAGCAGCGGCTTGACAGGCATCACATTCCTATGTCCCCCAGACCAGCTCAAACACAGGACGACCCTCTGTCGACAGCCCACGGTCAACCCATGCCTCCCTTATGCCTTCAAAATAACCATAGCACATTCCACCAGCAATGCAGTCAAGCACATCCTGCACTGTGGCATCTGGCTCAAATATCTCTACCCATTTGATCCGAACAGCGGTTGAGAATTTGCACTGCCACGGTGATGCATCATATGACCTGTACCAGGTAGAGCCTACAGTCCGGTGGGGAGTGCAAATCTCAATGCGTGATGTTGAAATGCTATCAGTGGAATGCTGACTGTGACATACCATCTGCCGCAGCTGACTGAATGAGTCCTCCTTGATGGCGCGGTCGTCAAACTCCATGCGCAACTCCCATGGTGCATCTGGGTAGACCATGCTGTCCAATTCAGCCTGAGTCAACGGCCTACCATCACAGTCTCCCTCCTCAGTGTCGAACATCACCTCAGCATCTGTGGGTTTAGGGGGATTGCCATGCATCGACCAGTTCAGCCAACCACTATCCTCGTCAGTCCGGCCGCTGTGGAAGGAAAGGAGATCACAGAAGTGTTGCATGTTTCCCAGGTGTCTTTGCCAACGATGCGCCATTGTGGTGTGAAGCTGGTGTCCTGCTAGTACCCTGTCCTGTGCACTGCTCAAGTGAAATGCACCCATCCGTGATGTGTGATTCTTGGATTCGAGCAGCTCAAAACTTTCCAAACATTTTGTTCTAATGTTTACAGACCTTTAGATGGCGTTGATGCTATGGCTTAATGGGTAACATGATGATGATGATGAGACCTTTAGACGCCTCTCCGTGTCCAAATAGACACTGCTGCCTGGCACCAGCCGTGTCCAATTAGACACCAGTCTCACAACTGTCAGGCCCTCTTTGTCATGCCATGATATATGCAAAGCATGAATGTGCAAAAAAAAACAAGCATATAAAAATTTCTGCAAATCAAAGGCGAAACTACACTATTGCAATCGTAATGACAATTGTACTGCACTACGTGTGGTCCGATATCGGCATCGATGCTGGCGGTAAGCAAAACGGGATATAAACGATTCAAAAGCATATTGAAGTATTTCTGAAGTGCCTTGACTGCTGAAACGCGTCTCACGGACAGGTGCATTTCACTTGAGTAGTGGCCAGGAGGTTATGAATAAGACAGTGACTGCACAATGGCTCACGACGTTGCAACACACATCTACGAAATGCAAAGGAAGAGGCCGAGATGCTTGAGAGGCGCAGCTTCAGCCTGAAGGTGTTCAAGTTTGGGGACTACACCAGGATTCCAGTAGGCACCCTTGATGTTGGTTTTGACAGCAAAGGGATGGTGCAATGCACCACATGCCATGTGGCACATGCCCATGGCAGAGACCCTCCAAACGGTGATAGCATGATGGTGATACCCTACAGCAGCATGTCAATTGTTATTGATGCCTTTCTGTATGGCAACTCAGATATGGCACGTACGTGGGCAACTAAGTGGGAAGAAAAGAACAAACTTCGGCCATGGGTGAAGGTTATCATGTACCGCCGTCAAGGTCAAACCCGCACACAGCAGTTGTTGGTGCAGCAGTGGGGGGGATGAGCAGCTGGGGTACATAACACGCGATGAGATGGCAGCAAAATACATGCAGATCATTGACTTTGCCCGCAGCATTCAACCCTGAGCTCAGGGCTCATGAGCACCTCAGATAATTGTGGCATAGTTGGTTTTCTACCACTAGTGAATACAACTAGCAGAACTGTAACTTACAAAGTGTTACGTGACATCTGCTATGTGGTCAAGTGTGGGTAGTGTGGCAGTGTGAAGCAGCATGCTTTAGTGAACAGCACTCACTCACCAAAACAATGCGTGCGGCCAATGCTGACTCAGTAAATCAAATTTACCGTAAGTTGCAGGCTGTTTGGCAAGCATTACCACCAGCCACTGCAGTTTAGCTAGCTACAAGTTGTACCGTACAGCTTTAAGCTGGCATCAAATGCTGCCAGCACTGAGTGCCCAGGCTGGGTGTGAGCAAGGTACTGGTGTTCGACTTGGTGTGAGCAAGGTACTGGTGTGTAAAGTGAGTACGCAAAGTGTTTGCCAGCGACCCATACTGCAGTACCACAGCTGTGGTGTTCGAGAAGAAATAGTCCACTAAATTGAAAGAAAGATTACTGAATTTGACTACATGTTTCGGCCGCCGATAAGTTATCGGCCTTTGTCAGGCCAATCTGTCATCATGGACATGTCTGGTATATGAAGCCAGCTGAGTGACTGGCTGTAGCTGGACTGCTGCTGTACTAAGACAGGTCATGTGCATGTGAGCATGGCAGTGCTGCGATGTACAGTTGATAGCAGTAGTAGTGGCATATATTTCAGTGCTTAGCTTGACTTAACAATAAGCTTGGGGACAACTGAACAACAGGCTTTCTTATGGAAGCCTTGTGCAGCAACCCGGCTGTCTCATTGAATGCACCAATACTGGCCCAGTATGCCCCAGGGGCATGCAGCTTTGCCAGTGCATTGTATGCTGCTGACATCCCACACTGCCCTTCACCACAAAACATGCAGCATTGAGGCATGGCAACTGGCAACAAGCTCAAAGGCACTGGCCATGAGACCAGAATGACTGCGGTGAAAGTGACCCCACTTCCTGGTACCAGCACTTGCAGCCACCAGTGCATTGTGAACCTTGTAATCAACTATAAACTATGTCACTTTCTGCCGACAATGTGCAGAAGTGGGAGAGCAACTCACTTTGCAATGGTGCTTCATGGTATCAGCAATCCAGCCCCCTGTAGTGTTGTTACGACACTTATCAATCACAACCATCCCCACCCAAGCAACCACAAGAAGACCAAGGGCTGTCACACCACTCAAGACAGCGTGCAAACACACCACCTACGTATTGCTGCTACAACTAGCACTTACTCAAACATGCGGGACACTTCTATGCGGTAACTCGCAACAGCTACACTCATGTTATCAGCCGTGAGGGGCTCATTCTCCATCAGATCCAACATGAATGCACCATGCTACATCAGTGCACCCACAAATGCTTCCTGCTGCGCATTCATAACCCTGCGCCGCACATTGCGGCCATTGCTGCTGACCAGCGCATGAAATACACTCCTGACTCTCCTGCGCCTGTCACCAGAATGCTGCTGCAGCTGCTGTTGTTGCACCTCCACCTCCTCCTCCTCCTCCTGCATGCCATTCTGCATGTTCTGCCCTGCCCGCACAGCTGCAGACCGCACTACCCGCTCCGGCTGCAGTGTGTCCAGGTCAAAGCTCACATACACACGGCACAGTGGGCATCGAGCGACCCCTTCACGGACACCACGCTGCTCCCACATACCAATCTCTGCTCTGATGCACTGCTGGCAGTACATGTGGCCATTACCACAGCCAAAGGGTTCAGTTGCAATGTTGTTAAAGCAGACAGCGCAAGTATTTGCCCCCTCGCTGCTGGTAGATGCTGCTGCTGCAACATCAACTGACGGTGCTTCTTCTGCCCCAGGGGCTGGCTCACTGGCAGCTGATGATGTCTGGGTATCTGCAGCTGCTGCTGCCGCTGCTGCAGTAGCAGCCTCTGTGGCCGCTGCTGCATCTGTCATGACATGGTCAGCCTCAGTGTGCACAGCCTGCTCTGCTTGCTCTGCTCCAGTGGTTGGCTCACTGCCACCTGTTGCCTGATCTGGTGTTGTTGCAGCCTGTGCCTCTTCCCCTGCTGCTGCCTCTGTTGCTTCAAGCAGGTGGTCAGATCCAGCTGAGGGCAAGGTGTTGTCTGCCATTGGTGTGTGTGGAGCTGCATCTACACCTGTTGCTGCTGGTGGGGCTGGCTGGTTTGCCTGATCAATCAAGAAGAGATCCCAAACATCAGGTGCACTGTCACCTTCAGAGTCATCAGTAGCTGCACAGCTGCTGCTAGAGGCTGGATCTTCTTCTCCTGCGACAGCCTCTGAGTTCACCTGCACTGGCGCAGATGCAGGTTCTGCTGTGCTGATCTCCTCGCCATCACAGCCCATGTTGTTGGCCTGCTCACTCAGCTGCTGCTGCTCCTCATTGGCAGCTTCTGTAACTTCTGTTGCTGATGTGGAGGTGCTGCCCTGGCCACCCTGCATTTGCAAGCATTACAACATGGCAGAAGGCAAAGTGCCTGGTAAGACAGACTTATCACTGAGTTAGAGGAGTCCAATCTGTGAGCGGCGTGGTGAACACGTCATAAAGCAATCTGGCTGTCTTGCAGCATCCTCACGTTGTTGCTGGCGTAGGGTATGTGCAGCCACATTTCATGCGCAGGACCATGTTGCAGCATCTTCACAATATTGCTGGTGCAGGGTCTGTGCTAGCTCATTCTGTGCGCATACCCCCGCCCATTACCTACCTGATCATCATCGTCAGAAGCAGTTGCCTCCGCCCCTGGGTTTGGGCTTGCTGCAGCAGCTGAGACTAGTCGATCCAGCACCTCAGCAGACCAGCCAGTTGTTAACCCATAGTGAATTGCAAAGGCCCTGTCTTCTTCCAGAGGACAAGACTTCTTGCCTGTGCGGATGACTGGTTCCTAGTATGGCAGCAGCATTAGCAGCAGCAAGCAGCAGCAGGCAGCAGCAGCAACACAGTAAGTAATCGCAGCCCTGAGTGTGTGTGTCGTGCAGGCTCTCATTGGACACTCATACAACAGCAATTATTGCCCCACACTACATATCATGATCAGCATTGATGTCTTGTGAGCTCTGCATATGTCAACAAATGCATCCCACCACCCCTGCACCAAGCAAACTCACCGCCAGTCCTGCCTCCAGCTCGATTTCCAGCTTGACAATATGGGCTGCATTTGTGAAGTGATGCACGTTCAGCTTGCGGCTCGGGTGGTTGATCAGGCGACCACGTTTGCTGTCCCACTTGAACAAAGTAGCATTCTCCCAGAACAGTTTGTCAGCCTTTGCAACTGTCCTGAGCTGTAATTGCCCCCATATTTCGTCAGCTGATGTGAAGCCCTGCCCCATGAAGGATTCAAAGCCCAGCACAACCACGTCCAGCCAGCATGCATATGCACACCTGCTGTAGATGGCTGACAGCTGGCCAATGCTTGTTGGCTTGATGATGATGGTGCTGTCATTGTGTACTGCCATTAGCACATCGGACACGGCCAGCATGCGCTCAGGTTCCCTGTTCAAGGATTTGCCTTCTTCGTGTGGGTTTTTGCCAAATAATGTTCCCTGATGCTTCATACACCACTGTTTGAACCCTTCATCCCCAGCCTTGAAACCCTCCTCTGT
>CADDIJ020001598.1:0-27354 GCA_902809745.2 Tetradesmus lagerheimii | reverse complement strand
GCCAGCAGCAGAAGCGTCCTGTAACCATGCAGATGCTCTTATGCTGGGTGCTGCAGCTGCAGCTGGGCTGGGATAGCAGGGTTCAGTGTGTTGTGCTGGCGTGTGTGTTAGGTGTGATCGGCATGCTGCGCAGGTCCAACCTGGTGCCTGGCAGCTCTTCTTTGTTTGAGGGCCGCAAGCACCTGCGGCGGTGTGATGTGGTGTTCGTGCCTGAGCTGTATGCGCTGCGGCTCACCCAGCGTGAGACAAAGACGCTGCAGTTCCGTGAGCGTGAGCACACGATATTTGTGACAGGCAGCAGGGGTGCAGCACTCGACCCCGTGCAGTTGTACATGGATTATGTGGCGAAACATCCTGCTGCTCCCACGGACCCTTTGTTCATGTATGTGGGAGAGGATGGCGGGCTGCAGCCCCTTACGTTTGCTGGTTTGGCAGCTGGTGTGAAGGAGCTGGTGGCGCTGCTGGGGCTGGACCCCAGCCAGTACGCGTCCCACTCCCTGCGACGTGGTGGTGCTTCTGGGGCTCTGGCGTCGGGTCTTGCGCCGTTCTTCACGCGGTTTCAGGGTGACTGGAAGTCGGAGTGCTATCTTCGCTACTACACCCTGGGCTTGCGGGACATGTTGCGCATCTCGGCTGCCATGTTGGATCAGGTGAACCGCGTTTGGCCGGCTGGTGGGTCGTGAGGGGAGGCTGTGGGGGGAGGAGGCAGTGCTGTGCTGCACTGCAGGGCCTGTGGCTCTGTGCAGTGTGGGTGTGTGTGCCCTTGTTAGCGTGTTTGCAGTGTTGCAGCAGGGCTGCTTGGGCCGCTACTCATGCACAGGCTGCTATGTGTAGGCAGACGCATTGTGGTGCTAGTTACATCTTTGTTGTTTTTGTTCTCATGTTTGCCTCAGTTAGATTACACAGCAATGTTTGAATTTGGAGTTTTGAGAGCAAGTGGTGCGAAAGCATGTTGTCATGTCACATGGGGCATGCTTGATGCACTGCCAAGTTTGCAGCAACATCACTGGCTGCAGTGCATTGTTTTGCTTGATGCTTCAACAAGTAAATAATGCAGAAGCACCAACAGCGTATAAACCCAGATTAGGCCTTGAGAGGCCTTAGGGTTGAAGGCGTGCACCTTTGGATCAGCAAGAGGTGCACTTACTGATCAAAAATTACGCTGATTCACGCAAACAAGGAGTGCTTGCGAAGCTGCTTGTTTGCTGATTACTGTGTGAAGATGTAGCAGCACTCTAGCAGAACTGTGTGCAGACTCTAGAGATCTGATTCTTACTTTCAACTTAAATATCACAGTATACTCTTTCGAGTCCAAAGACAGTGCACGCGCGTAGCAAACATATCAGACATATTTATAGAGTGTCACTTTACACCATTTCACATAGCAGGCATGCCAACATCATCGTAAAACTGATACACTGTGATAGAGGATCCTATCACTGTATCCTCTGACTGTAGTGGGCTTAGAGGCAGTCACTGCTTCTCCCTTGGCACACACATACTTCAAAACACACTACAATCAAGGAGAACTTTAGTACTACCTCAGATAGTGCCCTATGCATAGCAGGCTAACATGCTAACACAGGCTAACATGCGCACGGTAACCTGGCAAGTATACATACCACGACTCGTGGTATAGTATACCGTATACTGAGGGGCCCTCAACAACATAACAAGTTTGGCCGATAATTTGGTATGCTTAGCTTTTGACTCAAGCTGATACAAGACTGCTTCGTAACAACCGCAACCTGTGCACACACACCACTCAACAACATGCATGCGCCGCATGCACAAGTGCTGCACTTGTTGCGTAAATGATGTGCGCTGCCGCGGCGGCCACAACGCCATATACGTACTGGGGATAGGCGGAGGAAACTACATCAACACGCACATATCGCTTTGTGCCGTTATTGTGCAGTGATGTTCAAAGTCTGGCTGGAAGTTTGGGAGATGTTGGGAACAACAGTAGACGTGCACATGCACGTGCACGGACCACTTTGCACCTTACGTCAGCCACGCTGACACCACCATCTACAGTGCATGCAACTTCACGTGGTGAGCAAAAACTGCATGCGTAGCAACGCAACCCAAGCCACACCACAACGGCGCAACAAGCAGCAAAATGGTAAGTCACGGTACCTAGCGGCATGCTACAAAACATACACGGCATCTTCGTAGCTGCCATGACGTCAGCCAGCTGAGTCATGCCAATGTGTGCACCTGGCGTGGCAATGCCTAGCACACACCTATGGCCAAGTCGTTGCCGCAACACAGCCCACGTGAGCACACCTCACAATCCCGCAATGCCTGTTGCAAATTTACACATGCACATCCAGATGATATACACACACTTGCTATGCATGTAAACACAACATATGCAACATGCCACCCAGCGTGCGTACTGCTGTGGAGGCGCGCCTCCTACCCTGCTGTCACACCACGTCTTCACTTCTGCGCCACCAGTTGCTTGCCTGCTGCCGGCAGCGGGCCGTCAAAGCGTATGCCCTGCTCATAGGTCCGTGCTGCATCGCCCCAGCAGGTGGCTGCCAAAGCCGTCAAAGCGTATGCCCTGCTCATAGGTCCGTGCTGCATCGCCCCAGCAGGTGGCTGCCAGGAACTGCTCAAATGTCAGCAGCCCAGGCACGCGCTGGCGGCAGTCAGCCACGTCAGCCTGGAAGCCCGTCTCGCGCAGGAAGGTGGTGATGCGCCACAGGTCCCTGCAGGAGGCAGGGCGCAGCGGCAGCAGGCAGGGCAGGGCAGGCGCGCAGCAGGACAAGTGAGGCATGCACAAACGCGGCGGCAGCACCAACACTAGCATCGCCATCATAGCATGCGCAGTGTCCTGTGCCAGCATGATGCAGGGATACTCGCACCTCTGCTGCAGGACATCAGCTGTACAGCATCCTCAGTGCTGCACATGCAACTGCTGTGGATCTGAGCAGCAGTACGCGTGGGTGTGGCAGCATCAAAGAGCCCTGTGTCCCAGCGCATGCTGGTACCAGCTCGCCAGCCTCACCTGCTGAGGAACCAGAACAGCCATGCTGGCGGGCTGCTGTGCTTGACGGGCATGCCGCCCTGCGCGGCTGAGAATGCCTCGCACATCTGCAGTGGCGTCAGCTCGTCGCCAGCCAGCGGCAGCCGCTGCCCTGCCCACTCTGCTGGGCTGCTGCTTGTGAGGGCTGTGGCTGCTGCCAGCCCCACGTCACGCGCTGCAACCAGCTGCAGGGGTCGATCGCCTGCGTGCACAAGGTACAGGTCAGGTGTTCAGTCGAGGCAGTCCAGGCAGCACAGCCTTGCTTGAGTAGCACACATGGCAGCAGAGTTCCTAATACAGACATTCACATGCCTGGGCTGCTGCACACACAGTTGAACTGCTGCATGCAACTAGGTGTGCGACGACCAAAAACCTGAACTGTTACAAATGCACACCCACGAAACAGATGACCTGCTGAGTTGGTGAGCACAACTTGTGTCACCCCCTGTACTAGTAGGTGGCTGCAAAAACTGCTGCAAGCCAGTGGTAGCAACAACAGCTCAGAAACCATTGCTGCTGGTGTGGTCCCTAGCATGGGGTGGCCGGGCTGTGCTAAGCAGGCCCTGCCACCCCATGCTAACACAGCACTTTCCAGGCATCCTGCGCCGCTGCTGCCGCCAGCTGTGGCGCTGTCCTCACCTGGCAGGCTGAAGGTGAAGCTGCCCTTGAGCAGCCCCGGGCGCGTGTACTTCTTCCAGAACTCCTCCATGAACATGGTGGCCTCCAGCATCAGCCCGGGCAGCCCCGCGTCAAGCAGCACGTCCTCCACAGCGTGCTTCTGGTCCATCTGCGCAGCAGGCAGCAGCAGCAACACGTTAGCAAGGCAGCGGCACAGGCAAAGCGGTGCCTGTGCTACGCATGGCGTCAGGGAACACACTCGTGCGGTTCATAGCCTTGCTTGCATGCACGCTGGCACAGACCCTCAACTCACTCCTCAACCTGCCAGGCATCCATGTTTGGTAACAGGAGCTTCCACATCGATCATCTGTTCGTTGCTGCGCCCACCTGAGAGATGCCTGCGTTGCTACCCCTGCCTGCTGAGCTGTTATACACCACCAGCCGCATGTCACGCCCCGCCAGCAGCTGCGCCAGGGCCTTGCCTCGCGCCAGCTCAGCAGGGTCGGCAGAGGCAGCGTCACCAGACAGCGCGTGGCAGTACACGGAGCCCACGCGGCCCAGGTGCGGCGCCAGCGTGGCGGGCGCGTCCAGGTCGCCAGCCACAACCTGGCAGCACGCAGCACAGCACAGCGGAAGCACACAGACTGCAGGTCACACCCAGCGCCAGCGCCAAGCAGCTCTGCAAGGCACCGGCACAGGGCGCAGGTGTTCACTACCAACTGCCCTGAGACTACAAGCCAATGCCGCACAGGTGTGGCAACGTTGCTCAGTACAACTCTTGAGCACCATGCTCAAGCACTCCTGCTGCCGTCAGAGTATGCAATGCGCATGCACGCCTGCGCAGTGCGCACTGCGCACCTCAATGCCCTGCTGCGCCACTGCTTGTGATGCTGCACTGTTGGGGTTGCGGCTGACTGCAATCAGCTGCGATGGCTGCAGACCTCCAGAGAGCAGGCCTGACAGGGCACACCTGCGCGCATGCGAGGGCGTTCGTGCAGGGACAGCACAGTGCGCATGCATGCGGCGTCATGCGGGTGCACCGCTACAGGACGCCTACATGGGTGTCGCACCAGCGGCGCACACGGCTGGAGCACTTCAATACTGCGCACCTGATTTTGCGGCCATCCCAACCCATGTGCCCTAACATAATGTGCTTTGATGATTACAATAAGCTTGCAATGACAGCACGGAATGAGGCCACCCGGTGACAGCATGGAATGAGGCCACCCAGGCTGCATGCAGGCTGAAGCATCCACATGTTGCCACTGGGTTCTCGCTACAGAGCTCTGTACGTAGTGTATACCAGTACTTCCTATCATGCAACTATGAGCAGCCATTTCACCTTAGCAGCACAAAGGCATGGTACATACGTGCTTGCTGCAAGGAAACTGCTGTACAGCAGTGTGGTAGGACAGAAAACTGGATCACCGTGTCCAGAGTGCCGCTGCAGGTGCTCCTTTACCTGCCAGTGATACCAGTGATGCCCAGCAGCAGCACCTTGTCCGCCTGCGACAGCTTTGAAGAAGCCGAGGCCATGACTGGGCTTACTGTCCTACGGAGCTGCTGCTCCTGGCTCGTTGGCCGCGCGCAGAGCGTGTTGCCCGTCCTGCCCACATACTTATATTTCAGATCGTGTCTTTCGGACACAGAACAATGCACACGACCGGCTGCGTTGCACAACATCGATCAACCAGAAGTTGAGGAGGGAGGGAACAGCTAACGCTCAAATACGGTTGTGGCGTTTGGCAAGGGTTCGATAACTGGTCACAGATCAGTATAAGCTGGTGTAAAAGGACCCAAGGCGTCGTGCTGGGTACAGCTGACTCATCCTTGTGATCTGGCATACAGTGAAACCCTGGAACGCGTGTGCAACTCTTCTGAAATGCCAGCCCTTTTTTAGGCACACCAAGCCCTTACAACAGAGCATGTAACAATCAATGTTAATTGTATTATTCTGAACTGGCACCTCCATGGGTGTGGATACAGTCTAGGATCAGGCTGACGTGACGTGTCATACAAGACACAGCTGCTTGCAGTCAACACGATGGTAGAAAATGCTTACATGCCTGGAGTTGATACATGTAAACTCGGGTAAGCCTGCACCTTGCAACCGCTGTGGCAATAGCCCAGCCAGTGGACCTGCCCCAGGTTGGGGCCCCCAGCCAAGCAACCAGCCTGGCATGCCAGCTGGAGTGTACCACACGCAGTGTGACACTACGGTGCGCAGGTAGGCAGCCTGCTGAAGCAGGTTATCACACTGTTCTCAATTTTTAAGTCGAGACAATCAAGCTGTGTAGTGCCTGCTTTGGATTGCCTTGAGGCGGCAGGAGGACTTTCCCGTGGTAGAGGCCTTGCTAGCTAGGGGGTGTATCATGGTGCTGTCACAAGCAATGTGACAGCCTCACGCTCTGTGGCCCGGTACGAGGCTTCGAAGTCAATCAAAACCGTTTTCTGAAGTACGAATTAAGCGATACTTGAGATCTTGTCGTCTTGGGTTGACGTGAGCTTCTCTGGACGAAGGTTTGCAGCTTTGATCACACCGAGATTCAAACGCCAGCGATGTCAACACGCTCTTATAGCAGCTAGATCAGTTGTGTTGTCAAACATGCCCAGCGCAAAGACAAAGCAGCCAGGCAATAGCTCACCAGCAGAGCTAGCAGCAAAAAAAGCCAAGGGAAGCGGATGTGCACAGGAGCGAGGCAGCAGTGGCCAGTCTGCTGTGCAGGTAAGCAGCTGGTTGTATTGGTTAGGTTTGGAGCGTGCTGGCCTGCAGCTGCACCTGGGTTTGGCAGCTGTCAACATGGGCAACCTCGCAGCACAGTATGTGAGGTCCGGGTGCAAGCAGTGGCCAGCAGTACACCAGCTGAAGGGGCAGTTGCCTTCAATGCTGCTTTGAGGGCTGATGAACCAATTATACCTGCCGCCGTTGCTTTTTTGGCGCCTGCATGCATGCTGCTGCTGCAGCTGTGCCTGCATGCGTTGGTGCACTGTGGCGAGCAGCTTGCGGTCATCCAGGATGCAGAGACACTGGGCCAAATAGCAGCACAGGCCAAGCAGCTGCAGCAGGCAGCACAGCAGCGGTTGCAAGCAGTGAAGAGCAAGCCGCTGCAGCGGCAGCCCCCACAGCAGCAGCCCAGGTGAGCAGTGTGCCGCAGCAAACCGTGCATGCAGGCGATCGCCCTGCTACCAGCTATAACCACTGCCGCCACACGTATGAGGCTGCTGTCTGTCCTGCCAATGGTTATGCTGTTGCTTCACATGGTTGCAGGGAGGTGCCGACATCTGCATGCCTGGCTTGCTGCAATTTGTGGCACTGCGCTCAAGCCAGAGCAGCGTACACTGCTGCGGCTGCGCAGGTGCAGAGACACCTTCGGTGCGACTTTCATGCGTGCCATCATGCGGGCCATCACCAAGCAGTGGCTGTGCACTTTTTAGTTACACTAGGTTACCTCTGTAACCAAATAACTCTCTTTCAATGTATATATCTTGGCTGCTGCATGTTTTTCATCGCAGCCAGAAGCAGCAGGAAATCACACAGCAACATTATGACAGACCGCACGACCAGCATAGTGGCAAGCAGCGCTGGGGACAGAAGCAGCGTTTGCAGCGTCAGCAACAACAGCAGCAACAGCAGCAGCAGGAACAGGTACAGCAGCAGCAGCAGCCACCACCTGAGGCGAAGCCCCTGCAGATTGTCGAGGACAGGCAGCCCTACCGATTCACCCAGGTGAGCGCGCTGCTGTGCATGTGCTGAGCATGTGGCTGCAGCTTGGGGGAGCAGCAGCGTGCCTGGCAGGCGCGTGGGGCGTTGCACGTCTCTGCTGTGCAGGTGCAAGCACTGCATGTTGCCAGTACAGCAAGTGTGCCATGTGCTGGTGTGCTGCTCTGCATGCAGGCCGGCCTCAAGGCAGCAGCGGGGGCACCTGCCGCCGCCGCCGCCGCAGCAGGAGCAGCAGCAAGAGCATCGCGCCCACAGTTCATGCCGCCTGTACAGCAGCAGTACAAGGGCAGTGCCTCAATGGTGGCGCTGGCTGAGCGCTGCGCTCAAGCCAGAGCAGCGTACACTGCTGCGGCTGCGCCCAAGACATCTGGCGCTGGGGCTGCTGCTGCGCCAGCTGCTGCTGCCGCTGCAGGCCCTCGCCTGCATGCTCTGGGGAACAGCAGCGGTGCAGCGGGTGCTGATGCTGCCGGCAGCTCTGACAGCGACGCAGATGCCAGCACTGACAGTGACACAAGCAGCAGCAGTAGTGACAGCGACAGTAGCAGCGACAGCAGTGACAGCAGCAGTAGCGACAGCGATAGTGACAGCAGCAGCAGCAGCAGCAGTGGCAGTGAGGCCGCCTCACCTTTACCTGCCGCTGCAGGCAGCGCCAGCCAGCAGCAGCCGCAGCAAGGGGGGCAGCAGCAGCAGCCGCAGCAGTGCTTGATCTGCATGCGGGTGTGCCCGCCTGAGTCGCTCATGGCCAACAAGCTCATGGCAGCCTGCAGCGTCTGCACAGCAGGTGGGCGCGGGGTGCAGCGAGGCGCCAGCAAGGAAGCAGGCCGGCCGCAAGTGCTTGTTGGTTGCGCCGGGGCCTCATTCTGCAACTTACGCGCCTGTGCATTGCAAGCTTTGCCTGTGAATATGTAGCGTAGGTGATTGATAGGTCAGTGCAGAATTCCTGCATGGCTGCGTCAATTGTTGTGAATTTGCATGCAGTTGCGCATGTCACTTTGGGTGTCAGGCTGACAGTTGTTCAGCTCCGCAATGCTGCAGCCTCGTGCACTGGCCTCTGCTCATGCATTAGACACCTCGCGTGCAAGTGTGCACAACACACTGCACCCTTCTGCTGTTTGCTCATGTTCCTGCGAAACAAGGTCGAGCAGCACGCTGAACCGTAGTTCAGCTCAACGATGCTGTTCTTGGGCACTGGCTAGCACCGACCATGTGAGGACCAAAACGCCCTGCCCACGCACTTGCGCCTGCCGTGCCGCCGCCGCCACCATTGCTGCTGCTTGCCGCTGCAGGTGCGCTGCAGGGCGGCACGTCCAGCCTGGCGCGCTGCCCCAAGCGTAACTGTGGCAAGCAAGACGTTCGGCTGGGGCCAAAGGTGGGTGGCGGCAAGCAGCTGGCAGCCTGCGCTGCCATGCCTGCATGCACCTGGGCACAGTCAGGCGGCATCGGCAATGATGGTTTATGGTCGTCTTGATTTTGGCATGGTCTGCTGTGTCTGCACACCTTGGCGCCTGTGCCGAAAGTGGCCAGGCCAATTGCAGCGCGGTTGTTGGTCTGCCACAGCTCAGCCTGTGAGAGAGCCGACGTTGCTGTGAGCCTGCTTGCATGGCGCACAGGGTGCAGTGCTCAGGCTGCGTTGCTGACTGCTGCTGCTGCTGCTGTGCCTGCTCCCTCAGGGTTGGCATGCTGGCCTTGGTGGCCCTGAGCACTTCATTAGTGTCAGCAGCGCAGGCTTCCGCGTGCACTACACACGCAAGAAGGCCAAGAAACCTGCGCCTGGGCAGGTGGCTGCCGGCCTAGGAGGTGTGCAGAAGAAGCAGCGCAAGCAGGGTCTTGGAAAGCCTGAGAAGAAGAAGAAGAATAGGCAGCAGCAGACAACCAGCAGCACGTAGGCTGCCCGGCATGGCATGTCAGCAGCTGGGGGGAAGCATGGTCAGGGTGGCACCTGTGCTGCGCTGGTGTCTGTGGCAGTGCATACGCAGAACTCATGCCTGAAGGTGGCCATGGGGTTGATATGTAGGTAAGTCAAAAGTAAGCCATGTGCGCATATTGCAGACCAAATTGCCAGCCTCCAGTGCACTGTGCGCGGTGGCAGTGGCACCAGGTTGGGCGTTTGCCATGTTATGAGATTGTGCACAGCCGCTGTCTGCCGCAGATGGCGGCCAAGGTGTAAATGTCGGCTGTTGCCATGTGTCAACAAAAGAGGCACACCCTTTGCAATGCGTTTGGTTGTACGTATGTTGGTGACCCACTGCTGGCAGGTTATGCACATACCGTACTCACGGTATGCGGTTTCAATGGCAGTGATGCTATGGCTTGATTGGTAACATCATGTTGATGTTGATGAGCAGCGTAGGCACCCACTCTTCATCATCATCATGTTACCCATTAAGCCATAGGCACCCACTCTTGTTGGGCTTGTGACTTACCCAGCATAATGCAAGCCATCACGCAGAGTCGCTTGAATGGGTACTACCCATAGTATCACCCAGTAGTACTGTGATGATGATCCAGCAGAGTAGCCCTCAGGGCTAGGTAGTACCCCTGCATGCAAGGCTGCACACGCAAGCAACTTGTCACCTTTCACTGTAGTTCTGGAGGCTCTGCTGGTTGCACACTGATCAGACTGACGCTGTCATCATCATATAAACAATTCAAGCCATAGAATCATCGCCATCATCTGCCAGAAGCAAGGTAACAGTGTGAGGCTCACACTATGAACAGCGACAAGTTCAAGACAGCCATCGTGGCTTAGAGAGGGTAGTCTACCCATACGAGTGCTGCATTTGCTTCATTCTTTGTAACGTGCGTCTGTACAACCCTGTTCAGTGCGTGCCACCAACATGTTTCAGCTGCAACTGCTGATCAGCTGCAACAGCTGCTGCACTGGCCCCAACAGCAGCAGCAGCAGCCAGCAGCACTAAGCCAGCAGCAACCGCATTAAGCTTGGCAGCGTCCACCCTTCAATCCGCCTGTCGCAAGGCCGCTGCTGAACAGCAAGCTCAGTTGAACTGAGGTCTAAGGTCCTGCATGCGTGTTAGGGTTGGTGGTTAGTCATGCAGCCTCTGCTGACTTGTACAGCGTGCCTTCGCATATGATTGTTCTACTTGCTGTTAAAAGGCTGGCTTACAAGCCCAAATTGGCGTTCGTGTGTGGGGATCCTCCAATCGAGTAGGAGAGCTAGCAGAGCGTAAGCAGCGCCATGGCGATGTTCAAGGGACTTCTTGGTGGTGCAGCAGGTATGTTATCATGACTGGGAGGTTCTGTGACTGTGCATGTGGCATGCTGCTGACCCAGCTGGGTGTGGCCTGGCAGGTGCTGCGGTGTACACGGCGTATCGAGACTCGGACACCATCTTCTCGTCAAAAGATCTGGCCTCTGGCGTATATGAGCTGTGGCAGAAGAAGGGGGCCACCAACATCGCAGAGGTGCGCATCGACTTGCAGCAGGGGTTGAGCAGTGGGGTAGTCCCCAGCACGGCTAACATGGGCGCCTGTTAGGGTTCGTATTTCAGACTCCGGGTGGTATTATTAGTTGTTCTTGCCTTCAAACGCCCGCAGGTATCGCGCCTGCAGAGGAACGTGGATGACCTGCAGCATGCACTGCTCAAGACCCTGCACGATCGACAGCAGCCCACGGTGATCGTGACTGGTAATGGAAAATCAGGGTGAGTTTGTGGCTTAGTGCTGGAGCTGCTACGCTTCTCAGCTGGGAACTCAGTTCTGGTCTTTTGTGGTTGCTGCTTTCGTTGCTGTTGCTGTTGCTGCTGCCTTGCTGTTTAATAGATGCTGCCTTGCGGTAAATGGACGCTTCATATGTTTCAATGGTTGCTGCTGCTGTGCTGGCATGCACTGTATCAAATCCTGAGTTTGTCCTTGTGGTGGGGGGCGTGGCGCTGTACCTGCGCTTTGTGAAGGGGTGGAGACTGGCAGACTTGATGTATGTCACCCGGTCATCCCTAGCCAGCATGACAGAGTCTATGAAGCAAGGTGAGCTGCAGCTTAGCTGCGCTGTGTCCGCTGCTATCATGGTTTGGCAACTCCCGCAGCAACAGCATGTACAGCAGCAACAGCATGACTTACATGCAGGGTTCAGCTTCAAGCAGAGCACGGTAGTACTGCTGTTCATGTGCAGTATGGAAGCTTGGGCTGCATGTGCACTACTGCAGTGTGAAGCTGTGACAAGGCATTGCTCGTCTGCACTGATGACTTTCTGTTGGTCTGGTCTCCCACTGGCTCCTGCGGGTGTTGCCGCACTTCATTGTCCTGCTGCTGCTTCCTGCAGGCATGGACAAGGTGCGCACGCAGTTTGAGGCGCGTGCTGCTGAGCTGATGGAGCGCATGTCGGTGCTGTCGGGCAAGCAGGAGGAGATGCTTGAGGCGCAGGGCCAGCTGGGCAGCGAGCTGGCAGTGGTGGGCGGCAAGGTCAGCGCGGTCAGCGAGCAGGTGGGCTTCAGCAACCACGCCATCCTGCTGCTGTGCGGCGCGCTCAGCGAGATGGCCAAGCGCGTGGGCATCAGCAACGGCAAGTACGTGCGGGAGCTGGAGCACCTGTCGCGCAGCGTGGCCACGACAGGCCTGCCAGCAGGCGTCATGGGCGCCAGCGCAGCACTGCCAGCAATGATGGTGAGCGGGCGGATCACACTGTTTTTTCTCTCTGGGAGATTGCTTTGCGCGTGCTTTGCCCTCTACCAGGGTGAGCGGGTGCCAGGCTGATTCTGTCTGTTTCACTTTTAAGTTTTCAAATGCTGACGAGCCATGGGCAGCAAGATGCCAGCAGTGCATTATGATTAATCATTGCGTGTGTAGTGTGCCACTTGTAAAATGGTATCTTGTGAGTTGCCCGACAGCTGCTGGTTGCTAAACAACCAACATTGCATTGAGCTGGCTGCTGTCATGGCTGCTGCGTCTGCGTCTGCTGCCGCCAGGCCATGGACCCCTTTCAGGCTGCAGTCATGCAGCAGCCGCAGCCCAGCCTGTTGACGCTGCCCGCAGCAGGTGCATCGCCAGCAGCTGCTGCTGGCGCGGCAGGCAGCACTTGGGTGGGGCCCAACCCAGCGGTGCTGCAGTACAGCAGCAGCTTCAGCACTGACAGCGGGGCGCGCGCTGCCGGCAGCACTGCGCCTGGTGCTGGCATGCGGGGCATGGCAGAGCCGCAGGTGATGCTCAGCGGCAGCAGCGACCCGTGGGGCACTGGCAGCAGGCAGCAGCCCACCCCTAAGCAGCCGGCGTGGTGAAGCAGCTTTGGTTGGGTGCGCTGGCGTGACCTGGTTGCAGGTCCTCCTGTGTGGAACTGCTGTCGGTGGCGACAAGCCGGTCTGCATTCGTACTGGCTGCTGTTGTTGCTCTTGCATTCTGCAGAGGGTTGCAGTACACCCTCTGTCAGGCTGCATGTATTTTATCATGAGTGCATCATTCAACTGTGGGTGGGTGGCAGATTGTATGCTGTGGGGCAGAGGGTCGAGGTTGGTACAGCGCATTGCGTTGATGTTTTTGCAGTGACGTGTTGCGTGTCATATGAATGGTGTGCATTGGGCAGAGTGTGTTGTGCTGAGCTCAAGAATGTGCTCTTGCTGTGCAGTTTTCTACCAACATATGTGCTGGTTCCTGCCTGTGGTGCCCTTCAGCTGTAACTTTGGGCGCTGTGCATGGCATCCTGTGATTGAGCATGTCTGGATGCGGGCCACGCGATATGGCAGAATGTGTGTGACGATACACTTGCAACCAGAAATGCCAGCAGCTTGCTGGCACCAGGGTGCAAGGTGTGCGCAGTGGTGGAGGCGGCCCCTATGCTAGCGCCTGGTGTGCGCAGCACATGGGTATTGTCATAAGGCTTCCTGCTTGGGAAGCAATCGTAATGAGCTGCTGTTGTCATGCAATGGAACCGTGACTTGTACAGTCTGTCCTGTGTGTCAAGCCAGCGACAGCCATCTGCCTTGGCTTCGTACTGTCATGCACCTGAGGCATGCACGCAGCAGCAAGCTCTGTTGCGCTCACGTTGTACAGTATGATGTCACAGGATGGTTTTGTGTTTTGTCAGGATGCGTGTACCCCCTGGCAAGTAGGGTCTGAGATGGTGATTGTAGTGCTTTAGTGCAGTGATCGTCGTTTGCAACTGTGTTGGTGGGTTGCAGCTTGCACCGGTGCAGAAGGCTGGTCGTGGCGGGCGGACACAGCGCTGCTGGGGCGGCATTCTCAAGCAAGCGTGGGTGCAGATTTCACAGACATGTGCTATCTGAGGCTTGCCTGCTTGCATAGATGTGGCCTTTGTGTGGGTTTTGCCACAGGTGACCGGCTCGGGCTTGCATATGTGTTTTTCAAACATATGCGCTTCATCGGAAACCGGAAGTCTATATGCTTATGCAGTCAGTGCGTGTTATAACAGCTGTTCTCATAGTTATGTGAGAAGGTTAGCGGTGCTGAAGAGCAGCATGCACAGCAGGTAAAGCAGGTGAAGCTTTCCCTTGCTGGCTCTTCATTACATGCATGATGGTGCGGCACGTGCAGCATATATATGCAATGCCCGCAGCGGTGACATGGTTATGCGATAACATACTTGTAACACAATTGACTCGCTAAGCCTCAACTTCGGAAGTTCATGTAGCAGTGAACTGCTATTACAGGTCACCTGAAGTTCAACTTGAAGCAAGCACGTGACTTGCTCAGCCTTCGTCGGACGAGGGATACCCAATCTGAATTACGATGAAACTAAGCTGCAGTTGCATGCAATTGCCCGTGTGCTGGCATGCACGAATCATGCAGCTGGACTTGTCTCCTGGGCTGTCGCTGGCAAAACATGGCAGTTGAAGTGGCAGTTACCAGTGGGTAGTCTGCCGGTACTGTTTGTTGCAGTACATTTTTATGCTGAATTTCTTCTTCTTGGCGTGATTTTAACGCTATCCGCTGGCAGGCGATGGCTTTGGGCCGGGCTCAGCCTGGGAATGGGGGCCACTGGGCCAGGCTAGGGTGCCATGTACTGCCTCGAGGCATACATGCCCAGCCTGGCGCGCAGACTGGATTTGAAGAGCAAATTATACGTCTTTAGTCTTGAGATACGTCAGCCTACAAGATCCTACGAGCCCATCGTGTGCGCTTGCTGGTTATAACGAGGCGGAGTGTGCAGCAGCAGCAGCAACATGTGCTCCACGACAGTTCGCAGCTCACTACAACGGTGATTTAGCAAATGAATCACGGCCAGGATAGTTATGAACCGCAGATCGGACCCGTGAGTTGACGGCTCGCCAACATGGCAGACGGTGCAAGCACAGCTGAAACGCTCAACTTCAGGCGCTGGGTCACACATAATGGCGGTAAAGAGCGTCAGATGGTGTGGGGCACGTCGCTCAAGACTTGTCTTGAGACACCAGGTGCGCAAGCAGGCCTCTGAACTGCAGCACAACGTCACAGCAGCAGGCTGGGTGCTGATTGATCGTGCAACAAGAAGATGCATTGATCACTATTTTTCAAACATCAACTACTGGGCTGCATGCTGCTTTCACAAGGCAACAGGAACAGTCAGGCAGCAGGCAAGCGGTTGAGCCAGTTGTGCAGTGCGATTACTGCTGCATCTTGCGTCACACCAGCCACTGGCTGCAGCGTTGCATTACATCAACTTACCCAGATCTATGTGCCTCTTTCTTCTTGGCAGGCTTTGTTGATGCCAATGCTGCTGAGCTTGTGAGCCTGGTGCTGGAGACCCTGCCAGCATATGAACTGCGCACACAGCAGCGCGCAGTGAACCGTTTGCTGCGTGCAGCGCTAGCACAAGAGCCGTTCCTTCGAGCGCTGGCGCCAGCACTGATCAAAGCAAGCAGTGCCAGGTTGCCTCCACAGCATGCCTTCAGCCTGCTGGAGTGGACATGCCTGCTGCTGGAGCAGCTGCCTGGTGACGGTGCCAGTGCCAAGGCTGTGGCCAAGCTGCTGGAGGTGCAGGCGCAGCTGCTGGATGCATGCTACCAGCCCGGCAGCTCAGCAGCAGGCAGCAGCCATCACTGGGCGGCCGCCAGGCGCATCGTGCTGCGGCTGTTGCGCGTGCGCCCGGACCTGCAGCCTGCATACTTGCAGGCAGCAGCTGCCAGTGGCAGCCCTGGCCTTGTGGCTGCTGCCCTTGCAGCTTCCATGCAGCAGCGCCAACGCCAGCAACAGCAGGAGCAGCAGCAAGCCAGCCAGGAGGCAGCAGTGGCTGCGCTGCTGCCTGTGCTGTGCGACAAGGTGCTGGCTGACAAGGTGCCACCGCAGCCTGGCCTGCTGGCGGCATACGGCCCGCTGCTGGCTGCCCTCACAGCGGAGCAGCTGCAGGAGAAGCTGCTGCCCGCAGCCAACAAGGCCATGCGGCGCACGCCTGAGCCAGCCATCACAGCACTTGCCGGCGCGCTGCAGCATGTGCAGCTGGACATGAGCAGCAGCGCGCTGGAGCTGTCAGGGCTGCTGCTGCAGCAGCTGCGGGCCAAGGAGGCTGTGCGGCGTGTGGCAGGGCAGGCACTGTCAGCGCTCGCCAGCCGCGTGCGTGACGCTGGTGTGGCGCTGCAGCTGGTTCAGTCCGTGAGTGGCGTGCTGGACGGCAGCAAGGAGGGCAAGGTCAAGGTGGCTGCAGAGCGCAGCGCACTGGCCCACGCACTGGCAGCACTGGCAGCTCTGCCACATGATGTGCCAGGCATGGAGCAGCCTGCTGCTGCAGCCGCCGCCTTCTGCAGTAGCTACTACGCAGAGGAACGTGAGTGTGCCAGGCGCTTGGGGCAGCGGGAAGGGCAGTGGTGCAGCTGCAGTGCAGGCTTGTGGCCTGCAGCCAGGTGCACCAGCCGGCGCCATGCGATGGTGGTGTGTCTGTTTGTCCGCACCTGCCATGGCTTCTGCTGCTGCCCAGCCAGTCACACACCACCGTGTTAAGTTGACGCATGTGCTTACCCGCTCGCCCGCTGCCTGCGCCGCGTGTGTGTGTTGTGGCTGCAGCTGTTGAGGAGGTGAAGGTGGCACTGCTGGCCTGCCTGGCCGCGTGGCTGCCGCGCTGCAGCGCAGTGCCAGGGCCTCTTGCTGCGCAGCTGGCGGCTGCGCTGGCTGAGCCCAAGGAGGGCCTGCGCAAGGCGGCGCTGGCAGCAGCAGGCGGCGTGCTGCGTGCTGCGCCTGGCCTGGCTGGGCAGCTGGGCGCCCTGGCTGCGCCCCTGGCCAAGATCGTGGCTGAGGGGGTGGCCAAGGCGGTGGCACGCGGCAACGGCATTGCGGCGCTGCAGCTGGCAGCGCAGATTGCAGCAGCTGATGCAGCAGCAGGTGGGGTGTGGGCTGGCCAGTTGCGCTGCACATCGCGCACTGGTTGGGATAGCATTGCACCACTTTTCTTCAGTGGTGAAAGAGCCTCTCGGACCTGTCCAGTGCCTGGGCGTACCTCATTATGTTGGGTGTGTGGGCTGTTTCTTGCAGTGGTCGCCAGATGTATCTTTGCAGTGTTGCTGCTCGTTCTGCCTGGCAGCCGGCCTGCAGACTCTCATCTCTGCTGCCCAACCCATTGCAACTCTCGTCACCTCCACCCGCAGATGCTGCGCTGGACAAGGCTGGCGTGTGGGCTGCTCCCCTTGCGGCAGACTCGCCGCTGCTGTCTGCTGCCACGCTGGCAAAGCTGCCAGCCGCTGATGCCGTGCCTGCTGCTGAGCTGGCACACACGCTGCTGGCGCACCATCGCACGCGGCTCCAACCAGGTGGGTATGGTGCAGGGGGACACAGGCATGCATACACAAACGCTCTACATACGCGTGGATGGCTGATGCAGGGCTGGCACCTGATGTAGGTGCAGGGAAGTGGTTGTGATGATGCAACTGATGGCGTCATCTGCTGACTCGAGGTCTCCTGTGCATGTGCGATTGCCGCTGCGTGTGTCATGACTGCCGCCTGCTGCACCTGTTGTTTGCCGTGTTGCAGTGCCTCAGGGTGCCATCTGTGCTGTGCTGGCGCTGTGCCTGCTGCACCATGCGCCTGAGGCGCGGCGTGCTGCGGTGTCTGCTGCGCGCTCCCTGACCGCGCAGCAGCCCGACCTGCTGGGCCCGCTGATGCTGGGGCTGCGGCACTGGGCCAACAGGCCGGCCGAGGCAGCAGTGCTGGTGGTGAGCGCAGCGTGTGCTGCTTGAGTGTGCTGGCTGCGCTGCGAGTGTGAAGCAGTAGCTATGATGTGCGCAATTGTGCATGCTGCTTGTGCGCTGCTGCCAGAACTGTACAGCTGTGCGCCATCTCAGGGACAGGGGGCTGGTTGCATGGTATGTTGAGTTGAGTTTTTTGCATTGTATGTTTGTAGTTTAGTTTCCTTACTGATGTGTCTGGCCTGCTGATGTGTCTGGCCTACTGATGCGACTGGCATACCCTAGTCAATGGGTGGAGGTGTGAAGGCGCTTGAGGTTGCGTCGTTGTCACCCCCCTGTTCTGAATCACGCGTAGCTCATTGATTTCTTCCTCGACCTAGCCGGCTGTGCTTGCTGCTGCTGCTGCTGCTGCTGGTTCCCGCAGGATGCAGCAGCTGGTGAGGCTGTGAGCCCCGCAGCTGGCACCTACTCGCATGCCTTCAGCAGCGCAGTGCTGGCGCTGCTGCCCCACGCACAGCAGCCGGGCGCCGCCAAGGACCGCGATGCTGCGACCGCCCTGGCTGCTGCTGCGCTGGCTGGCCTTGGCCTGGCTGAGCTGCTGCTGATGGCACACCACCCTGCGGTCACAGCAGGCGTTTCATGCAAGCAGAAGACGTGGCAGCAGGCCAGCAAGCGGCTGCTGGGAGCAGCTGGCGCTGCACTCAAAGGTGACTGCAGGACAGGGCTGCATGGTGCAATGCTCGTTGCGGCTGCTTTGGCGAAGAACTTGAGCATCTGCTGCAGGCATGCGTGCATTCGCACTTGCCTCACGCTGCGGCTGCGCCTAGGCTTGACAAGTAATTCGGCCCTGCCGCTGCTTGCTGCCTGCAGGCGCTGCTGCGGATACGCTGCTGGTGCTGCTCGGCCCAAGCGGTCTGGGCAGTGCGTGGCCTGGTGACGTGGCTGCCGCGCAGCTGGCGCTTGGCAGTGCCATGGCCGCCGCGCCTGGCTGCTGCTTGCAGCCGCTGCTGGATGGCCTGGGCGGCTGGCTGAACAGGTGCGCGGGGGCACAGGCGCACCGTGCAGCAGAACATGTGTAGCACAGCTGTGCATGCTGCAAGTGCTGTAACTTTGAACAGTCCAAGGCGTGTGCAGCTTGTGCTGCAGCTGAACGGTGCAATGCAGCGGCAATAGCAACAGTCTTCTTTTTTGCGTCTAATGGCCCACCTTTGCTTGCACGGGCCGTGCATTCTGCTCCTGCTGCCTGTGTTGATGTTTGTGTTGCTCTGCTGCCTGCGCTCAGGTCTGAGCATGACGCGCTTACAGACGATGACATCGCTGTGTACAACACGCCCGAGGGCATGCTGGCCAGCGACGTGGTGCCTGAGGGCGTGTACGTGCCCGAGGTGGTGGTGTCCAAGAACGTGCGCAAGGCGCGCGGCCGCATGAGGGTGAGCGCCAGGCTGGGGGCAGGCTGGGGGTGGCAGCATGCGGCAGCGCTGTGGTGTCTGCTGGGGCTCCAGTGCAGCATCTTGTGGTTGCTTGCATCTGTGGGGCATCAGGGCTGCAGGGTGCATGGTGGTGGAGCTAAGTGTGAGAGCATCAAGTTGGATGAGCTGCAGCAATGCTACTCTAGCTTGCGCACAAGAGCAAGATCATTTCATCATCGAAGCCATCTGGCCACCCTGCTCAAGTTTGCGTGCTGTGCAATGCTCTCGTACCGTTAGTACATCTTGCCTGTGTCTGTGCTGCTGCAGAGTGACAGCCGCGCATTTGCGTCCGCCGATGACGATGAGGACGATGACGAGCCTGCGCCACCCCCCAAGCAAGCAGTGTCCACGCGCCCCTCAGCAGCAGCCGCTGGGCGGGGTGGTGGCCGCGCAGCTGCTGCTGCTGCTGCGGGCAAGGGCCCCAAGGACGCTGCAGCGCGCCAGGCTGAGTTCCGCGCCAAGAAGCTGCAGGAGGAGGCAGAGGTACGCGAGGCAGCGGCTGGGTTCAGCGCATTCAGTTGATGTGCGGCTGGCTGCTTGCAATGGGCAGAGTTCTTTGATTGTGAATGCAACTGCTTGCGCGATGGTCACTGCTGTGTCCACCAGCCCTCACAACAGTTCTTGCTTATCTTCGAGTGTACCACATGTATCCCTGCATGTACACACAAGCAGCAGTGCCTGCAGCGAGCACTGCATTGGGCTGTTGTGGTGTGATGTTGTATGCTTTGCGAAGATGGTTGCCTGCTTGTCGTGACACCTTGCTGCTGTTGCTGCTGGCTGGCGTTTAGGTTCGTGCGCGTGTGCGCAGCCTCAAGGCGCGCCTGGACACGGGCCTGGCCGCGCTGCAGGCCAGCGTGGAGCGCAACACCGCCTTCGCCGCAAGCCACCTGCGCGAGCTGGGAGCGCTCTGCCAGCCGCTGTTGGCCAGCCCAATCAGTGGTGAGTGTCACAATGATGGATGTAGGCTGCTGAGCTACCTCCGCGCTGTTGTGTCAGCCACCAGTGTATTCCAACACTCTTAGTCTGGCCGAGGTTTGGCAGCATGTGTTCAGCAGCATCACCACAGGTTTGCACGGGTATGTATCCCTGTGCGCCTCATGTGCCGGGCGGCTGCGCTGCTGCTGTCACCTGCTGCTGCCGCAGGTGATGCGGCGTTCTCTGCGGTGCGCTCCCTGGCGCGCTGCATGCCGCCGCCGCTGGGTAGCCGCAGCCTGCTGCTGGCTGGCTGCCTGCGCCTGGTCAGCCTGGCTGCGCGCAATGCGGAGGGCGTCAGCTACGACAGCATCCCGCAGCGCAGCGCAGTGTCCGATGTGGTGCAGGCACTGCATCGCTCCACTGTGCCGCAGCGCCGGCCGCTGCCTGGCCCCAGCTATGCGCTGGTGTTCCCTGTTGTGGCTGCTGTGCTGCGCTGCGCCCACATCACGCCGCTGCACGACGAGGCGCTGGCTGTGCTGGGGCTGCACGTCGCCCCTGAGCAGGACATCCCGCGAGGAGAGAGCCTGGAGCTGCTGTATGCAGTGCTGGGCACCATCCCTGCCTACAGGTGCGGCCAGAGGCCAGGGCGCCTGTGTGCAGCAGCATGCAGCAGTAGCGCTGGGCTCGAAGCGAGCTGCTCTTTTGGCCCCAAGGGTATACTTGTGGCTGTGTCATCTGCGTATGGTCTTCGCACACCTGCTTCGAGCAGCGTAGCTGTCTGTGCTGTAATCCAGGCTGCGTCACAACTTTCATAGCGCATTGACATCTTCCTGCCTTGTGTCCTCGCTGCTTCCTGCAGGGACCGTGTGCAGCCGCTGCTGCGCTCGCTGTGCTGCGGCGTGGGTGAGCCCGAGCTGGTGGCGGCTGTGTCTGGCCTGCTGGCAGGCTCCGCTGCAGTGCGCGCATCCACACTGGCGGCGCTGCCGCACGTGCCCACGCTCGCTGAGGGCCTGCCGCCCGAGTCTGGCGAGGTGCTGGCTGTGATGGCGCTGGCGCGGCACGATGCTGACGAGGACAACGCGGCAGCAGCAGAGGCGCTCTGGCAGCAGGTGAGGGTGCACGTGTACAGCATGCGAGGAATGGGAGCGCATTGTGCCGGCATGCGGTTATGTCGAAGCCCCGAGCTGTTGATAGCTGTATGAAGTTTGGAGGCCTCCGGTGGGTGTGCACAAGTGCGCAAGTGGCCAGGCAGTGAGGAGGCTTCCTGCTGCTAATGAACAACGTGGCAAACGTTGTTGCGCATGCTCTGTTGCTGCGTGCTTCTGTGCTGTTGTGTTGTGTCTTGCCAGCCCCGCCATGTAGCTTCGATGTGTTCCACAGTTAACATGTCTGCCCTGCACTGCGTCTGTCTGTTGCTGGTGTCCCTGTGCTGCCAGGCTGGCTGTGCGCTGGAGCTGTCCATCATCCCGCTGCTGGTGCACCACCTGGCCAGCAGCCAGCAGGACACACGCAGCGCAGCAGCAGCAGCACTGGCTGACGAGCTGAGGTCGCACACCTCGGCCATTGCCAGCACGCTGCAGGCGGTGCTGGCGCTGTACGGGGAGGACAGCGAGGAGGAGGACGAGGCGGCTGCTGCGGTGCTGCTGGACGACGCCGAGCGCGCAGCACGCGAGCAGGCGCGCCAGGTGCAGGCTGCTGCACGGCGCGGCGTTGCTGCTGGGCTTGAGGCGCTGGCTGGCGTGCTGGGCGATGGCGAGGTGGTGGCGGCGCTGGACTTCTTGGTGGCGCGCGGCCTGGCCGAGCCTGACGACGCCATCAGGGCAGCCATGGTCGGCGCAGGTGGGCGCCGCACCTGCTGTGCAGGCAGAGGGAGCTTGCAGCAGCGAGGATAGCACTGTCTCTTGCTTGTGGCTGCGGCGTGTGTTGTGCTTAGTCAGTCCAGCTTGGTTGTTGCCGCCACTCTTTAGCATTGCGCCATGGGACCATCTGTAACATTGCGCTGCAACTGCAGGAGCATCTGGATGCAGATGGACATGTGTAACTGCCGAATTCCCAGAAGCAAGCCATAAGCACTAAACCAACAGCACATGCCTACTGACAGCTGCCATTTTGTGTTTGCCGCGCCTGCAGGTGTTGCCCTGGTCGAGTCTGCTGGTGACGCGCTGGTGCAGACGCTGCTGCCCCAGTTTGAGTCGTACCTGGAGCCGTCTGCCGCCTCCAAGCTGGGCCTGGCTGAGAGCCGCTACGACCTGGTGCGCGAGGGCGTGGTGGTGCTGCTGGGCATGATGGCGGGACACCTGGCGCCAGCCGACGACAAGGTGAGACGCACCTGTTTGAGCGGAGGGGGGGGTGTAGCAATCGGACTGTTGGATGAACATTGTGTGCAACTGCTGCAGGTGGATGTGGCCAAGCTGGCAAGCTAGCTCTGCATGCAGACATGTGATCGTTTGCTGGGCCGCCCTGGGACCCTGCCAAGCCTGTTTGCTCACATTTAGTCACACGTGAGCTTTCACTCACAACGGTGCTGCCTGCTCACACATGCTGTTTTGCCTCCGCTTGTCTGCAGCGCACCTCCATCGTGGGCCTGCTGCTGGATGTGCTGAGCACGCCCAGCGAGGCTGTGCAGCGCGCCGTGTCCAACTGCCTGCCGCGCCTGCTGGGCCCGCTTGCTGACAACCGCGGCTACGTGGAGGCGCTGCTGGCGCGCCTGCTGGGCGAGCTGCGCGAGGGTGGGCCGGGCGGCTACGGGCTGCGCCGCGGCGCCGCGTACGGGCTGTCTGGCGCGGTCAAGGGCCTGGGCATCGGCAGCCTGAAGGGCTACGGCGTGCTGGACAGCCTCAAGGCCATGGTGGAGGACAAGCGCGACGCGCAGGGGCGCGAGGGCAGCCTGCAGGCCTTCGAGTGCCTGTGTGAGAAGCTGGGCCGGCTGTTTGAGCCGTACGTCATCCATATCCTGCCGCTGCTGCTGCAGTGCTTTGGTGACGCTGCGCCCCAGGTGCGTGCAGGCTTGCACACGCCAACGTGCTGGGACTGCTGCTGTGTGCTTCTAGTATGTGCAGAGAGTGCTTGGCTTGCTCAGTATGCGCGTTGCGCGCATGCTGCAGTGCAATCGGAGTGCAGGATTTGCAGCACATGCAGGCTCAGCGGTGAGGTGCGCAGCATGGCTGGCCACATCAACATGCTCTGCCGACACACACTCGCACCCGTGTTGTGTTGCAGGTGCGTGCTGCGTCGGAGGATGCTGCCCGCTCCATCATGGGCCAGCTGTCCGCGTCTGGTGTGAAGCTGGTGCTGCCCGCGCTGCTCAAGGGGCTGGAGGACAGCGCCTGGCGCACCAAGCAGGGCAGCATCCAGCTGCTGGGGGCCATGGCGCACTGCGCGCCCAAGCAGCTCGGCAGCTGCCTGCCCACCATCGTGCCGCGCCTGGGCGGCGTGCTGGGCGACCCCCACCCCAAGGTGGCCGCAGCAGCGCAGCTCGCACTGCAGGAGGTGAGGGGCAGCAGCACATGGCAGGGCGCGCGCTGCGCACTGTGGCAACAGCCAGCAGCATGCGTCTGCAATGGCTTGATGTAGGTGGGGCAGCGCGTTATGTGTGACTGCCACGGTGGCATGTACAAAGTGCAGCTATTGTGTTGGGCTGCCACTGTGGCCTCCTCTACTGTGTCCTTGCCAGTTGAACGCTGCATCACTCTTGTGTGCGACGCGCTTGCTGAAGTTTGATGCGGAACGAACTGTGCGGATATGCGCGGGTACTGTGTGCTCGACCACAGCAAATGCCAACATCAGGCTGTGCGTCACCTGCTGCCGCGCGCAGGTTGGCAGCGTCATCCGCTCCCCTGAGATGGCGGCGCTGGTGCCTGCGCTGCTGTCCGCCATTGCGGACCCCAACGCCTCCACGCGCTCCTGCCTGGACACGCTGCTGGCCACCACCTTTGTCAATACCATCGACGCGCCCAGCCTGGCGCTGGTGGTGCCCGTGGTGCACAGGGGCCTGCGCGACCGCAGCGGTGACACCAAGAAGCGCGCGGCACGCATCGTGGGCAACATGTGCAGCCTCACCAATGACCCCAAGGTACCCACGCCCCCGCTGCTGCTGCAGCGTGTTAGTACCTCACTGCTGTCAGTGCATGCTGTGGTGTGTTTTGCTTGCATGTTGAACATGGTGCATCACATGTCGTGCCGCGTGTGTTCAGTGCTGCAAGGTTGTCCACCCTGGCGGGTTGATGAGCAAAGATTCCCCTACTGATGCCCCTTGAGGGCGTGCTGACACAACATCAAACAGTCTTCAAAGTTTTCTGACCGCCAACAAGTGTTTTCTTCTTCTTTGGGAGGCTAATGTGTGTGCAACCAGCATCATATGTTTGGGAGGCTAATGTGTGTGCAACCAGCATCATATGTTTGGAGCGAGACTGCTTATTGTGGTGCAGTGGATTGCAGTGTAGTCGTGTTCACTGTGCAACAGCACCATACACGAGCATTCGTGTGTCCTTGCTGGACGTCCGCTTGTGAGTTGTTTGTGTGCTTCCCACTGCTGTTCAACCATCATCGCTGCTGCTGCTGCTGCTGCCCGCTGCAGGACATGACGCCTTACGTGCCGCTGCTGATGCCGGAGCTGCAGAAGGCGCTGCTGGACCCGCTGCCGGAGGTGCGCGCCACGGCAGCGCGCGCCATGGGCAGCCTGCTCAAGGGCATGGGCGCGGCAGCGCTGGGCGACCTGCTGCCCTGGCTGCTGGCGACGCTGCGCAGCGAAGGCAGCAGCGTGGAGCGCTCCGGAGCAGCACAGGTGCGCGGCCTGGGCGGCTACAGCCCTGACTTGAGCACGCACAAAGTTTCCATGCTGTCATCGCTTGTCAAGTCTGCAAGTTGCTTTCGGTTGGCAGTCAGGTGGCTACCACTGCGTACCAGCAGCGTTGCTGCCAGTGCTGCTGTGGGACATGCACTCATCAGGCTGCTGCTGCGTCTGCGTGCTGTGCGTCCCCCCCCGCAGGGCCTTGCTGAGGTGCTGTCTGTGCTGGGCGAGGAGCACCTGGCGCAGCTGCTGCCGGAGCTGTTTGCGTCCGCCACCAGCAAGAACCCCTTTGTGCGCGAGGGCCACCTGACGCTGTTCAGGTACCTGCCGCTGACCATGGAGCAGGCCTTCCAGGAGCACCTGGGCGAGGTGCTGCCGCTCATCCTGGACGGGCTCAGTGACGAGGTGCGGCGCAGCGGCACAGCAGGGGGGAGCGCATGCGTGCGCATTGGTGTGCATGCAGCGTGTAGCTGTGCAGGGAAGGCAGTGCGGTTGGGGTGCTTGTGGCTCTCTGGGGTCTGTGATTGCTTCCATACAAACAGAGCATGAATGTGTCATCTGCACCGGCAGGGTGTTGTGAGTGTGCATGCTTGTCTGTCTGTCAGGGCTTTATGGCACCTGTGCACACACATTGTGGGACTGTGGTACCATGAAACGCGACGCAGCCAGTGTCGGCCTGTTCTCATGTGCTGTCAGAAAGTCATGCCGGCTGCCTGTGCAGCGCTGCTGTGTTCAGCTTCTGCTGCCCTTGCATGCAGCTGAGCATGCTGTGTGCTGCGCTGGTGGTGCATGGTGCAGGTGGAGGGTGTGCGCGATGCTGCGCTGGCTGCTGGCCGCTGCTTTGTGGAGGCGTACGCGCGCAGCTGCCTGCCGCTGCTGCTGCCTGCCGTGGAGGCTGGCCTGGACGGTGACAACTGGCGCATCAGGCAGTCCAGCCTGGAGCTGTGCGGAGAGCTGCTGTTCAAGGTGTGCATGCGCAGCAGCTGCGCGGTCAGGGCAGGGGGCATGGCTGCTGGACGTGTGCTTTGCGGTGGGCAGGAGCACATGTCAGCTCTACTTGCGTGCTGGCGGTTGTCATCTTTGCGGTTGTCCTCGGTATGTGCGCTGTATCAATCGTTTGCCTAGATTTGAGTCTGTAAACTATTACAATGGGATGTGTTTCAGGCGCAACAGCAGACCTCTGCTGCTCTTCGGCTGCTGCTGCTGTCCATAAGCTCTGCCTGTCTGCTGTCTTGCTGGCGCAGGTTGCCGGCACCAGCGGCAAGGTGAAGCTGGATGGCGGCAGTGATGACGAGGGCGTGGCATGCGCCGAGTACGGCACTGCCATCCAGGAGGCGCTGGGCAGGGAGCGCAACGCGGAGGTGCTGTCCAAGCTGTACATCGCGCGCAGCGATGTGCAGTACGTGGTGCGCAACACCGCGCTGCACATCTGGAAGACCATCGTCGTCAACACGCCGCGCACGCTCCAGGAGATCCTGCCTGCACTCATGGCAGAGGTCATCAGCGCGCTCGCAGACCCAGGTGGGCGCACGAGCAGCTGTATGCGGGAAAAGCGCGCGCAGTAGAGCTCGCATGTGCGGTGGCGCCAGTTTCGTGCAGGCAATTGCACACCGCCTACGAGTGTTGCATGTGTTTGTGTTTGTGCGAGTGATGGGTTGGCGTATACGAGCTTGCCCCTGTCGATATGTTGATGCATGGTGGGCTTGGGCCTGGGGGTGGCTAGCAGGCTCGCAGGTGGAGTGAGCCCGTACGTGGGCCTGGGGGTGGCTAGCAGGCTCGCAGGTGGAGTGAGCCCGTACGTGGGCCTGGGGGGGGGGTGCGGCGCACTCTTGGGACATGTGTGCACGTGTGAGCAGCTGGAGCTCAGCAAGGGTGTCTGTGCGCTGCTGGCAAGTGATGGCGAATCTATCCTTTGACTGCAGCTCCGGCTGCACATTGATGCAACTTCTTCCCTTATCTCTGAAGCCAGCAGTCGTATGTTGTGGACCGCGTCTGGTCCTAGTGTGATGACATGTCATGCATACGGCTTGAATGCTCGACTCTAAGAAGGCATGGAGCAGCCCAGCAGCGCGTGTGGGTGCGCCCGGCAAGTGACGAGACACGCTTTTGCCAATCTACAACCTGAATCCAGCTCGACACTGGATCACCTGTGGATAACAACTGCTTACGGATCCATCCGATGCCAGGCGCCTAGTCCAGCCACCGTGGCTAACTGCTGCTTATGGGCCTTAAAAACTGTAGTTTGGTTGTGTTGTGCTGGGTATGTATAATTTTCAACTGATGTATACTTCCCTGGTTCCTTCGCAAGAGCATGTAGCTCATATTTGTTGCTGCGTGTCGCTTGTGCTGGGCATGTGTGGCTCTTCCCTTCATCTTCATTGCCCTGCTTCACTTGCCACAGCATGCGTCTTCAGCACCTGCTGCTGTGTGTCCCTTGTGCTGCCGCAGGGGAGGACCGCCGCTCTGCTGCTGCGCGCTGCCTTGGCGAGCTGGTGCGCAAGATGGGCGAGCGCGTGCTGCACCGCATGCTGCCCATCCTGCGCGACACCATGGCCAGCCCAGACTCGAGCACGCGCCAGGGAGTGTGCACAGGACTCAAGGAGGTGAGCCGCAGCAGGGTGGGGACGGGTGGGGGCGGGTGGGGGTCCCGGGTGGGGGCAATGCTATGCTTTGTCACACAACTGTATGTTTTGTGTGTGCTGCTGTCATGTTGGTGGTCAACATCTGTACTGTGCTGTATGGGTGTTTAGG